>VZRL01003953.1:752380-803816 GCA_013397895.1 Origma solitaria | reverse complement strand
CCCTTTCCACTGTGTGGTCTGTTAATTAAACAGTTCTTTCCACTTTAGGCTGAGATATTCTGTGTTGTGGGGGGAGGGGTGCCAGAAACCTCTGCGGTGGGGGAGGCACCTGCTCGGAGTGCTTTCCATCTAGGATATTTGTCTCTAATCCAAGACAGGGTGCAGCACCTCTAACCGTGCCAGGCCACCACAGAGGGATCCTCAAGGCACCAGCTCTCATCCCCAGGTCAGGGGCACAGAAAAGCATTTGCTGAAGTCCTCCCCTCCCAGCAGGACCTAAGCATGGGCTTAACTTTATATAATCACAGAATTGTTTGGGTTGGAGGATCATCTTAAAGACCACCTTGTTCCAACCCATTCACAGGTTTAAGGCCCCACTCCGTGTCCTTTCCATGAGTATCCAAGCCCAGAGAAGGCTCAGGCACCTGCAAGACATGAACACTTCTATTCTGGTCCCCCACATGTGGGTTTTGAGCTCCAAAACAGGAAACTTTTGATTCCTTTTTCTCCCCTGTTAAATCTATTTAGCTACAGGAAATACTCCACATGAGGGAAGGAGACACCTGAACTGCACACAATACTTGGAAACTTCACTGCATCCAGAAACACCAAATCCACCTTTATTTTGAGTGAGGGTCGCTGAGGCACAGCTTTGCAGCCTCTCTGCTGGCAGAGCCAGGATGGAATTGCATCCCACTCCATCTACCAAGTGCACCCACTGCTCCTCAGCAGCAGCTGGGCTCTGACTCCCTCCATCTGCCCAGGAGGGCTGATGCACAGAGAAATCCTAGAATTTCTGCTTGGGCATAGCCTAAATCCCCCAAAAATCTCACCTCAGCATAACAGCACTTACCTGGTTGGCCGATAGAAACTCCTGGGCGTTGTCGTTCATCCCCATGTACATGTTCTCCCCATCAAACTAGAAAGGCAAAAGAAAGAGTTAATGAAATGCCATCTGCACACCATGCTCCTGTGCATCCCAAATGCTTTCCTGGCTCTCCACATTGAGAGCCAGAATTCCCAGAAGAGAATCCTGAGCTGCTGTTTTAACACTTTTGAGTGTGTATGAGCACAACTTTGCCCCGGCTATTGCAGTGGGATATGCTAATATAGCATGAGTATGGGATTTTTTTCAGTGAAATAAGGAATGAAGGGCTCCAATTCAAACAAATAACCCAAGAATGTGTGAACCCACAGATGTACCCCCCAGCAAAGATCACCCAAAGGAAGCTCTTGCGGAAATTCCTGCTAGACCATAGATACAAAAAGCCAACTTCTGTCAATGCGAATGTCCAGGACAGGCAGGTCCCACTCAATCCTCTTCCAGACCTCTGCATAACCCTCTACACCAAAGCCAAGCTCCTGCAGCAACGCAGAATCCCTGTGGAGCATTCAGGAGGGGTCTCTGTGCAAAGCCTGATTCCCCATCGTGCCACATCCATTCCCTCCTCTCCTGCTCCCCTGTCTGCTCTGCCAGGACTCTGCTCCATGGGGCAAAGCAGAACCCATCCACCTCTGTCCCCACAGGTCCACCACACACCCAGTTCCCAGCTGCTGATCCAAATCAGCCTGCAAACCCCCCCTGGAGAGCTACAGCTCTTCTCACTAATTAGCTACAACGGGAGCTTTTCACTCGCTCCCATTCCAAAGGAAGGAAAAAAGCCCTCCAGGATCATCTCCGGCTCGAAGTACGGCTGGGGCAGGCCTCAAGGCTGAGTTCACAAATTAATTATGGCAATAAAAACGGGCTGTGCCATAAAACACTCCCCAGACGAGGATGGAGGTACCAGCTGTGAGTGACACCTTGCACTTAACAAGGGGAAGAGCCAACCCTCCTGCCCTTACCAGCAGGATGATGAATTGGAGATCGGTCACCCCTTGCCTGTTCTCTCACTCTCTGATATGAAGCTGATTCCAGTTATGCCTTAACAGAAATTGGCCATATTAAGAGCAATAAAAGCGAAATCTAAATAAAACCAGGTGAAGATTTTCAGCCTAGACAATTAATTACGCTCCCATTTCTCAGGATTAGCTGTTAAAGTCAGCAGAGTTAGTAAAGCCAAGTGGGGGTAACAGGGCTCTGCTTGGCCTCAGACACCCTCTAATTGCCAAGCCGTCCTCTGGCACAGCAGAGCAAACCAATTAAAAGCTGCAAAATCGGAGCAGGTATTGTGGCACTCATTAAGTGATACCAGCTGCAGCAGGGTGGGAGAGGATTCCTGCGAACTGCTGGATTCTGTGAAATCCGTCAGTGAGGCAGGAGCTATGGGATGCCGTGAGCACTGGGGAAAACAACTCACACAGAAGGCAGCCAGGTACCATCCACTTTAAACTGCATTTTCCTCCACCTGTTAGATGGTCACTGGCACAGCCACCTCCTGTCGGCACAGTTCCAGCTCAGCTCCACACTTCAGGCACACAGACCCAACCAGCTCTGCAGCCTGAATACCCTCTTGTTGGGGAAGATGAAATAGGAAAGCCTTATAGAAATTATTACCTGGCAAAAGATGCTGAGAATATAGAAACCATAAGCGAGATTGAAATGAAGACAAGCTTTGAGATACCAAACCTCAGTTACTAAATAACTGGAAAACAATGGTATGGCCATGGAAGGCTCACCACCCTCTCTGATAGAACAATATCCCTGCTTGATTAGACAATACTCCCTGCTTGCTCCAGGTCCAAGGGTCAGAGCAGACCTTACTGACTTAGCATAAGGTCCAAAAAGCAGTTTTTAGGGGTTTAAAATGTAACGCCGTATGGTAATACAATGACTCCCATAGGCTGTTTGTAAATGCTATAGAATTTGTATCTTGTCCTAGATTGGTCAGTGAAAATCAGAATATTCAGCACCGAACATGATTTATTGTATTGTAAGCGACAATCATGACATTCTGCTCTGTATTCCTGTACCCTGTACCTCTCTCTTCTCTGACCTGCTCGGAGCTGCGTCTGGCGGCCCCTAGCAGGTCCCCTACCCCCACTCTTCATTATAATAAACCCCATGTTCTAAAACCAGACTCCAGAGATCTCTGTCTCCATCCAAACTGCATCCACACGGCGCAGAGGCCATCCAACAGGCACAAGATTTCTACACCCTCTGATAACCCAACCCACACCAGCAGGGGCACCTGAACAGGCAGCAGAGGTGCCAGAGGTTGGTGGAGAATCATAGAATCTCTCGGGCTGGAAAAGCCTTCTAAGACCATTGAGTGCAATGTTCTCTCAGCACGGCCAAGGCCACCACTAAATGATGTCCCCAAGTGCTACATCCACACATCTTTTAAATCTCTCCAGGGGTGGTGACACCACCACTGCCCTGGGCCATCTGTTTCAGTACCTGAGAACCCTTTCAGTGAAGAAATTCTCCCCAATATCCAATCTAAACCTGCCCTGGTGCACATGAGGCTGATTCCTCTCATTCTACTCCGTGTTACCCACGGGAAGAGACCAACCCACACCTGGCTACAACCTTTTTCTCCAGGAAAAAAATTACCTTGAAAGTTACATTCAGCATCCTTGACTGGGTAAGGCCCAGGGCAGGACAAACACTCTCTCCATATCTTTCTGTTTGTCAGAATCTATATTTTTATTGCTTCCCACTGTTCCCCTACCTCCATTCCATGATTCCTTCTGCCCTTGATGCCTTCATAACAACTGTAATGAATCCTGCCTTCAAAATTACTGTTCCTCTGATTGCCAGGCTGAGCAGTGAGCCTGAAAATCAAGACTCAAAATGCAATGGAAACTTTGGAACTTCCCCACTGCTGATTGGATTTTTTTCCCCTCTCCTCGAGGCTATGAGGGCGCAAACAAATTTATTAGAAATTCTCCCATCACGATATTTTTTCAATTAGATGTTTGCCAGTTATGCAGCAGCCAGGTAGAGCAGATAAGTAATGTGCTCTCCCTCTTCTCATTATTGTTTCTCTATGGAATGTACTTCAAAACAATCAACCCCATCATTCCGGGTAGATTTATGGTAGAAACAGAAATTTTAATATTTCTCTTTGGTTATAAATGCTTCCTCCCTTTTTTCCTTCACTCTAGATCCTGTTCCAGACCTGGATACAGCCATTCCTCACCCTCCTTACCCCCAAATCAATCCAACCTGCACTGAATGATGTGGCAGGGATCATTTTCCAGTCCTAATTCAAAAGGAACATCCTCTTGTGCAGTTGTCTTAATCATCCTTTTGCTCTGTTGCAATTACTTAATTTGATTATTCTTTGGCTAATAGGAGCAGCCTATTAACCAAATCAGTGGCTGTGGCTGATTCTCACCCTCTCCTGTATGAAATGTGCACAAAGGCGAGGAGGGAAGGAAAAAGAAAAGAGGGAAAGAAAAAGGGAAATGGAAAGGGAAGGGGAAGAAAAAGGGGGGAGGGAAAGGGTGAGAGAGAAAGGAAAAGGGAAGGGAAAGTGCCCCAAATTCTACCAATTTTGGTGACAAAGCCAAACGAACACCATCAAACTGCCTTGAACTCCAACCCAAAGGACAGGCAAGACTCCATCTCGTGCCACAGGAGGTGACTTTGCCTGGCACTGATGGATAAGGACATGGATGCTGCCAACCCTATTCAGAGAGGGAGTCCCAAGGAGATTAGGGTGATGGACACCAAGCCCCAACTGCACCCCTCCATGGGACACCCTACTGAGTATTTTGGGTCCAAGCAGAAGATAAAAAAAGTTCTATTCCATGAGAAAACACCCTCTGAAATGTAGTTTTTCATGGAGAATTTAATTTAAAATGTAATTCTTCTACTACAGCTCTTCCAGGGGAGCTGCAGCTGCCACTGCTGCTCGATCAGCCCATACACGGAGCTCGATTCAGGTGCTGTTGTACAAAGCACTTTTAAAATTTTTATTGCTTTTCTAGACTCACTTTGGTTTGTTATTTTTGCTCCACAGCATTCTTTTCAAACCTGCAAATGTGCCCAGAGGTCACACAGGTCCTGTGTTAGCAAGATGAATATGAATAAGAAAAACAAATGCAGGCAGCAGGCTGGGACAGACCCCGAAGTGCAGCAGCTGTGCGATCTCCAGCTCTGTGCAAACATGGAGAACAAATGTTTGCTAACTGGGAAGGGCCCAGTGGAAAGAAACACAACCTCCTGCCAAGATTCCAAGTAGGTGTTACTTTTTCCTGGATGGCACTGCCAGCTTGTACAATTTTATTATGAATCCCATCAGATCTTTTTTATTTCCTGAGAGCCATGAAGTGAGATGGAAACTTCAGCTCTGTAAGAAATCATGGAATCACAGATTGGTTTGGGTTTGTAGGGGTCTTAAAGATCATCCAATTCAACTCCCCTGACATGAGCAGGGCCTTCCACTAGGCCAGAATATGTTGGCAGAATTCATACCAGAAATAGCTGCTGTGATAACTGCAAGATCTCAAAAGCCTTCCAAACTTTTTATTTAATTTTAGTTTTTTTAATGTGTGGTGGGTTGGGTGGATTTTTTTATTTTGGATTTTTTTATTTTTTGGAGGGGTCTTACCTAAACTTTTACACTTCGTTGTTGGCAATACTAAACCAGAGCACCTTAACTGCAAGTCCTCTGAGGTTCTAAAGCTCGAAGATGCAGCCTGTTAACACAAATCCAGCTCTAATTAAGAGCCATCATCATCAAGGAGCTAAGAAATGACCAGTTAAGAACAAACTGGATGCCTCCAGTGGCTCCTACTGCTCAGAGCTGTGAACCCTTGCCTCTGTTTTGCCTCCTTGGACACAGGGGATGGGCAGCAGGTTCCCCCTCGTGCCAACCTCATTTCCAGCCTGGGTGCACTGGGGATATCACCTTTCACTGGAGATTCTTGGGATGCAGCTGGGTTTGTTTCCCAGCGAGCTACACCTCAGCTACCACTAGCACCAAGACAGAGTGACCCCAAATAATGCCATGCAAGAAATGCCTTTAGGTTTTCAGCAAATAAAATTTAGGACTCAGTAATAATAATCGCAGCCTGTGTGTTGCTGGGGTTCATTCGGCTGCCTCCAATGGCACCATGCCCACCACGGGGACACATAACTCTTCTTCAGAGAGTGTTACAGAAGTAGTTTTATCCACAGTTCATTTTTATCAGCATTATTTGAGCTCTAAGTGCATTTTGGCCATGGTACTTCCAGCCCTGCATGCCCACGATGCTGTTCCTGCACACCAGGCTCAGCCCCCTGAGGGATCCAGACCCAAGGACGCTGGTGCTGGCAAGAATCCTCTTTGTACACATCTCTGGGATGTGGAATATTCACTTCAGCCCTGCCCCTGCCAGCCCTGCTGCTGGCTGAGCCGCCACTGCAAATTCCTGCAGGAGTAATTTAGCATCCCACCTCTTCAGGGAATACATGGCTGAGGTTAGCTTAATCTCTTTAACTGCACTTCCCCCATTAAGGTCTTTACACAACCTCTGGCCCCGAGTGATCTACTTAGCATTATTTATTTGTGCGCTGAAATGCTTGGATAGCCCCTCGGTTGATCCTGTCAGGGAGGGTCAGGAGTTCAGCACAAGATTTACGCTTCCCCCCAGGAGTGCCCTGCGACGGAAGCTCAGAGTCTCCATCCCAGCCACGCACTGTGATTTGTTTGGGGACAAATGGCATTAACAGGGAGCACGACCCCACAGCAGGTGTCAGAGGCAGAACACCAACCCAGCCTCCACAGGAGCCACCGCGGCTTCGAGGGGCTGAGGTTTCTACAGACAGTCAATATTCTCATACATTATCCCAGGGGAAATTCAGATTGATATACTTGAAGACTTGAGCCTTAAAGCCTTACAGTAAAAAGTGGTTTGTTTGGTTGTTTGTTTTAAGAACAATTTAAAAGCAGGGTAAAAGCCTTGGAGCAGTTATTTCTCAAATACACCAGGAGCAGGAAACCTGCAGGGCAGGTGGGGCTGAGGTTTGGTAGAGGCTCTCAAGAAACTACAACCAGGTGGGAAAGAAAAGAATGACCTGCACCAGCCTGGACACTGCAGGAGTGAGAACTCAGAAATTCCCAGACTCCCTCGGAAAGACCCATCTGAGAAGCTCTCACACTGGGCTGGCCAGAAGGAAAACGCACAGAACCGACCAAGGAAAAGCTAAGGAAGCCTCATGGCCAAGTGACATTGACCCACTGCTCTAAAGCAATGCCAGGGAAGCTTGGGCCTCTCATGACAACAAAGACCTTGAGGGGTTGGAGTGTGTCCAGGGATGGGAACGGAGCTGGGAAGGGTCTGAGCCCCAGGAGCGGCTGAGGGAGCTGGGAAAGGGCTCAGCCTGGAGAAAAGGAGGCTCAGGGGGACCCTGTGGTTGTGCACAACTCCTGACAGGAGGGGACAGCTGGGGGGTCAGGCTGAGCTTCTACAAGGGATAGGAGGAGAGGAAATGGCCTCAGGCTGTGCCAGGGGAGGTTTAGACGGGAGATGAGGCAAAGTTTCTTCACTGAAAGGCTTGTCCAGCTCTGGCACAGCTGCCCAGGGCAGGGGTGGAGTCCCCATCCCTGGAGGGATTTAAAAGATGCGTAGATGTGACACTGGGGGACATGGGTTAGTGGTGGCCTTGGCAGTGCTGGGTCAATGCTTGGGCCCAGAGCTCTTTTCCAGCCCGAATGATTCAACGATTTCAAAGGTCTGATCTTCTTTCTCTGCTCCCAAACAAACAGGAGTGGGAAGTGGAAGGCTCTACACCAGCACGTCCAACTCCATCAGTGCGAACCCATCCCACCCCAACACACTCCAAAGGAGGCCCAGGGGGAGCTGAGATGAGGGACCCTGTACCTCACAGCCCACTCAGGGCTTGCTGAGGAGTGAACAGATCCCTAGGAAAGCTGAACTCATCTCTCTGGTTGAACTTCTCACCAGGTTCCTCAAAAAGCAGCTCTAAACCCCAAAACCCAACACATCATGGGACCCAGGGGAAAGGTTCTCTCGCTCACAGCAAGACCCTCAGTAGGTTTTAGCAAGCATCATGGCCCATGACCCATCTGCACTAAAATCTATCCAGCTCATAATATAACTGATCTGGAAGGGCTCAGTTTATTAATGAGACAGAAATTATTCAGGCCAGCCGAAACTAAAAGCGACTTTGAATAGCTCTGCATTAGGCCTCTCGCTGCACTAAGTGGCACTGAGGAAATGGAAGATTAAATTTAATGTCAATAAATGCAAAGTAATGCACTGAAGAAAAGCAGTCCCAATGACAGATATGACAATGGGTCTTAAAATAGCTGCTGCTGTCCAGAAGAGAAACTGCTCTGGAGAGTTCACTTCCAACTTTTGCTCAGTCCTCAGCAGCTGCCAAAAATGCCATTCAAATTTTAGAAGCTATCAGGAAAAGAGTAAAGAATGAAAGATCAAGAATTATTTTGCCATCTGTACTGTCAGATGAAGGAGAGAGGGCAACTGCCAGGGGATCCAAGGTGTGGAATGGCACACGTGGATGAGGAAAAGGGGGTGATGAAGGGACAGAAGGGTGTTAGACGGACTCAACGAAGATGTACACGAAAAAATGAAATGAGAGTGGGGTTCTAACAGCCTAAAATCAAGGAGACAGACACTGAAATTATTAGCGAGTGAAATAAAGCCCTTGCAGAGAAGTTCTGGGGCCAACAGCAAAACCTCTTGCTGCAGGACGCTGTGGCCTAGAAGGATCCAGAACAGCAACTGGACAGATGCGAGATGAGTGACAAATCCTGACCTGTGAGCTCCTGGGAGCTCTGTGGGCAAATATAATCTCATCTTTTAGCATGTGGGTGGTCAGATATCATTGCAGGATCTCCTTCCCTGGAGACACTCAGAGCTCAGCTGGTCCAGGCACTGCACAACCCCACAAGGGTGGCCCAGCTTTGTTTGGGGGGCTCAGGACACACAGATGTCCCTCAGGACTGGCAATATTTGGTGTTTTGGGGCTTCTGTGACACATGATCATGTGATACTCACACAGACCTCCACCCCAAAAGCATCCTCCAGCATCCCCTTTTATTCTCCTGAGCTCGAGGCTGGCGAGGTCTGAAATGCCACCACTATTCGAGTGACAGCATTCATTTATCTAAGAGACTGGTTGGCTTTCTGTCAACGCTGCACACAGAATTATTGTTATTACATTATTTGGGGGGGGAATGAGGCCTTAAACTCATTTACCTGGATCTTTCAGAGCCTTGCAAAGGGGTTCAAGTTCTTCACATACACACACAAAAACCTTGTCCACTGAAAGCTACAGGGAGCAGCAGAATTTAGTCTTAAGACTGACATGGAAATAGATTAATTTTTTTCCCCATTTCATATTCTAATTACAATTCTTCTCCCCCTACTATTTTCTGTTCTCATTACAGTCTTAAAATTGCTCTGCAAATTCTGTACCTTATTCTTCTCTTCCTACCATCTTTGTCATGGAAATGAGAAACAGAATGTATAAGCATGAAAATATTGCAGAGATCAAAATTCTGCTTAACCCTTTCTCGTGCGACGCCAAAAAGAAGCGAAAGCAGCATGGAGCAGCTGATCCTCCACCCAGCCTTCTCTTCTCCTCCCAGATGCTCTGAGGGGGATGATGCTCAGAAAAAGGGTGATTATTTTAAAGGCCAAAGTCGCTCACGGTTACACCTCTCTGTGCACGGAGCAGGGGCTAGGGTTTCAGCTTAGCAGGTTTTGCCCCCGAGGGCAGATGTTGAACTAATACATTCTGACTGTGCTCAGATGATCGTGTTTAGCTTTTAGCCTGGTGTAACGCTGCTGGGGAGAGCTGCTGCTGCTGCTCGGAGTGCTCAGATCTCCATCCTTTCCCCTGGCACCGAGAGCTCACCAGAGCTGCAGCCAAAAACCAAATCCTTCCTGATCTCTCTCCAAGTCTGGGCATGGTTAAGGAAAACAGGGAGGTGAGCAGCACCCCCTGCTCCCACCCAGGACCTCCCCAGCCCGTGGCTGACCAGCTCAGTGCTGTTTATTTTGCAGCACTACTGCTGCAAGGCACAGGCATGTACATCACTTCCTTCTCAAAACCAAACATCAAGCACATCCAGAGCTGTTTATCACAGGTGCTCGAGGAGTTTATCTGCAGAAAAATATAAATACCAGGCCCTTGCTGAGCTGGCTCTTCACCCACCTGCAGCTGAAGGAACCTGGTGAGGGGATGGAGGAGGGTACAGGGATGCAACACTGGCCTGGTGTGTGTTAAATAAATACAATAAGTGATAATGAGCAATAACTGCACTGCCTGCTCCTCCAGCAACACTTGTAATTCACAGGAAACTGAGAGAGGCAGAAAACACGCAAAGATCTAAAAGAAGCCGCGGAGACTCTGTGCTAGAACAGTGCCAGCGTCAAAGGCACCGAGGAACATTGTTTTCTGCAAGATAAAACCTCGGGGCTGGGATAAAAATAGAGCTGATACCTGTCTGCCTGGGAAGCAGCTACCAGCCTGGCTCCGCTCTGGGAGCTTTGTGGAGATGCTGATTTGGAGAGCAGAACATCAGCCCTGGCTGCAGCCAGAGGTACCACTGGAGAGGGGCTCCACAGCCTCTGGAGTGGCCAAGGAGCCCAGGGAGCAGCTGGGAATGAAAAAACCTTAGGCAGGGAGGTTTTCCCACCCTGCGGTTCGGTCCCCTTTGCCCGGGGAGCGTGCAGCGTGCACAGCGATGCTCAGCCGCGCTCCCCAAGTGAATTCCTGGGTGGAATCACAGCAATTCCGTGGGGAGCAGTGCCAGCACAAGCAGTGCCTGGGTGACGCTGGGCTTGACGTGCGCACACACAGCAGGAATGGGCTTTGTTCTTCTATTTGTCTTTTCTCGACTGCACAGAGTAAATAACGAAGTGAGGAACAGAGCTGTGAGGGAGCAGGGAGGAGATGCCTCAAGGCTGGGCCCTTTTTTAAGGCCATGATTTTGCTTTCCATCCCAATGCCTTGCTGGCAGCGGTGCAGGTAAACAGCCTGGATCCCAAATATCTCCTAACTCACTCCAATCATTCATAAAACCACACGTGCTACTCAATTGATGCTCACAAAGAAAAACAGGAGCTTTAATTCACACCACAGCCCCTGTTCTTTCAGCACAGATTACAAGGAAATTCCTTACTCAGAGGGTGGGCAGGCCCTGGCAGAGGTGCCCAGAGAAGCTGTGGCTGCCCCTGGATCCTTGGAAGTGCCTGGGAAGGGCCAGGTTGGAGCAGCCTGGCAGGGGCTGGAACAAGATGAGCTTTAAGGTCCCTTCCAACCCAAACCTTTTCCAAGCAAAAGCGCATTTCTGCCCCAAAGAATTCAAGATCTTGTCTATTTTCTTCTCTTCTAAAGAAAAAGGGAAAAGAATAATCAATTTTTTGAGACAATGGGGAACATTATGCAAAATCAGCTAGTTGGGAGGAAAAAAAAAAAAAATCAGAGATCTTCCATGCCAGTCATTTAGAAAATAGTTTCCAACACACAAATATTTGGCACCAGCAAAAACCTGCTTTCTGTGGTTCTGCACTCCACTTTGTATGCAAATATACTCTTGCAGTGGTACATAGAATGACTTGCAAAAAAAAAAAAAAAAAAAAGGCTGACAGTGTACAACCCATTTTGCAATGTTTGGACATGTTCCTGACTCAAAAAGAATAAAACTAATGAAAAGTGAGGTCTTTAAAGACAAAATAAAACCCAACCCCAAAACAAGGAGGATAGGAAGATAATTTCTGAAATCACAAGGTCAGGTTGGACGGGGCAAGCTGATCCAGAGGACCTGTGTGGTTCCCTGTCCCTGAGAAGGGCAAAACCCCGGGAAGCAGCGCATGGAGCAGGTCAGGAGCAGGGGGGGAAGCTGCAGAGGAACAGGATCCCATCACCTCTGATGGGATCCAGCCAGGCTGAGGCTGGAGCTGCACCACCCAAGCACAGCCCCAGGGCTGGGGCTTCACACGCCGAAGAGCCAAGGCATGCAAAGCCAAGGTCTGACAGAAGCTGAGGCTCAGCAGCGTTTCCCACGGGCCACAGCATCACATGGGAAGGTGCCTCCCCAGGCAGCGTCACCACATCCTCGCAGCCCTGTGTCGTGAAGTGCTGAGTTAGGCTGGTCACACGGAGCTGCTGAGTTGTGTTTCCAGCCCCATCGCCCTGACCTTGACTCCCTTGGGCCACGTGTCACACCTGAAGCTTCATTCCCAACCTCAGCTATTAAATATGAACCACTTCTCTCAAACACTTCCAATCTCAGCTTTTCTTCCTTGTTTTGCTACCTCTCTGCTCACTTTATCCATCTTTCCACCAGATTTTACTGCCCTCTAACATTTTCATTAGGGCTAAAGGTGTTTCGTGCTTACTGCAGCCAAGCTGGCATCAGGTTTACTTGTTAAAGATCTCCCTTAGTGCTGAAAATTCTCAACATGGTAAAAAGACAGTTAAAAACTCATTAAAATTAATGAAACTAATCAGAAAGAAGCACCTCTGATTATTATTATTATGCCCCTGCCTCGCTGTAAATAATTGAATAAAGATATTATTATGACTATTATTATTATTGCTATTATTAACCCTAACAAGAAGTTTAAAGCATGTTGATGAGAAAGAGAAAACAGCAGCTTTGCCCGACTAATTAATGACTTAAATAAAAATAAACAAAGGGAGTCTTCCCGATTTTAGCAAAGTCCTGCCTTTTTCCAAGCAGTTAAAAGCAAGACTGACAGCTTTATAGATAGGGAAATGGGCAGATAAGATAAACACACACAATACAAACTTGTCCAAAGCTTTTACAGTCTTTCTCTGCACCACTTCCAGCTCATTAAATTACAGTATTACTATAGATTTTGCAGCAAAATTATCTTTTATCTCATCTTCTTTTAAAGCTATTTGGCATTTGCTGGTATTTTCTATTATAAATCTAATTGCAGATTCCAAACAGACAAGGGCTCATTAAGCCTTAATTATGCACATGTTGTTTTCAACAAACATTTTCATTTGGACTGCTGTGAGCTGTAATTGTTCCGAAGGCACTGCAGCCTCCCATTACCCACATCCCTGGGATGGCAAAAGCTACTTTCAAGTAGGTCAGGGCTGGGCTGAAAAATCCATTTGGGACCTGTGGAGTTTGGGTTGTGCTGCTCCGGTAGGAATGTCAGGATGCCCACGGTGATGGCACCCACCTGCACCCAGCCCTGTCGTGGGGTTAACCACAAATTCATGGAATGGTTTGGCCTGGGAGGCCTTGAAAGGTCATTTATTTCCAACACCCCTGCCTTGGGCAGGCGGAGGGGAGCAGGGAGGAGCCCTGGGCATGGGATGGGGATTGGGATGGATGCTCTTCATGGGGAGCAAAGCCAGTGGGGGTGATGTGCCAACAGCTTGCCTTTGGCTACAGGCAGAAGTCAGGACTTCTGCCTGGGAACTCCTGCTGGGAACAGGCTGCCCAGGGCAGTGGTGGATCACCATCCTTGGAAGAGTTCAAAAACCAAGAGATGTGGCACTTCCCAGGCTTCATGGGCATGGTGGTCCTCAGTGGAAGGTTGTACTTGATGATCTTGGAGGTCTTTTCCAATATTAATAATTCCACAGTTCAGGCACCTCAGAGGATGCTGCCAGCTCAGCCCAACATCTGCCAACATCTGGGCTCCAGCCCAACATCTGCCAACATCTGGGCTCCAGCTCAACATCTGCCAACATCTGGGCTCCAGCCCAACCCAGGTCCTTCTCCAGCCACATCTCACAGCATGGCCACAAGCACCACAGGACAAAAATGTTTCAGCCCACCCAAAACCAAAGGTGGGCGGTGGGGAGCCCTCTGCGCTTCTTGCTGGAGCCCTGACTATGTTATGTTTGCACTCTGAAATAGGTAACCCACAAGAATAGCTGAGCTTTTATTGGCACTTCAGCCTTCCTCCTAACAGCACGAAAGCTGCATTTGCTCACACTCTGGAGTTACCAGAGCAGGCAGGAGCTGCAGGAAGACAATTTCAATGTCCTAGCTCCTTCCAACCTCACTCACCCCCGGGACTCTGGGGCTGAATTGCCCAGGTCAGCAGAATGAGCTTGTGCTGCATCCCAATGCTCTGGTGAGAAGCCATCAAATGCAAACCTCACCAGCCTCCCCTGAAGCTTTTCAGGGAAGAAAAAGGTCCTAATAAATAATTTCCCATCATATTAAGCTCCAAAGGGCTCCAAAGGTAGGCTGAAGCTGCTGGCTCCTTCTAGACCCAGGAGTTTGACAGGTTTTAGCCCCACTGGAAACAGCACAGCGTGAATACAATTGGTGGTGCAACTTCTACCCTAAATTCCGCCAGCCAAGCATCCAACCTTCAACCTCAGGACAACAGAGGTGCCCAGAAAAGGCCTTGTTTCCTTAAGAAATTAGTATTCCACTTCTTCAGGTTTCTTTCTCTCTTCTCAGGGTAGGACATGACAAATCCTGTCCTGAAGACTCATGTTGCCCTGTTAGAAGGAAAATGTGTCAGAGTAAGCATGAAAACTTATGGCCTTGCCTTTGAAAAAGAGAAGTTTTCAAGCAATAATTTGACCTAGAAAGGTTTTCTAGGTCATTTTGACTTGGCATGTATATGTCTGACCTACTAAATCTACCACAATAAAATTACAGAGTTCGTTCCAGCCTGTCGGTGTCAAATCATTCATAAATTCAGATGCACTGTTTACCCAACTGCTATTCATATATTCACAGGAAAGGTCTTGCCAGGCTCCTTCTGGGGGGAAGGATTTGCCCTGTTCAACATTAGCTCGCGCTGACAAAGGGAAAATGTAAAAGCTGCCCTGACAAGCTGAGCTCCCATCTTCCTCCCACAGCCCTCACCCTCGGATCCCGCAGGATTTATGGCTGTGCCACCCTCCCAGGGTTGGCAAAACTCCCCAAACTGCCCTGCTGTGGATTTGCCACGGGGAGGGAACGCCAAGGCCTGGCTGGTGTCACTTGTGTGGGTGCAGGCACTAATCAGCACAGCCCTGCTAATGAAGAAACATTAACCCCTGCTGAAATCCTCCAGCACTCTGCACCCCAGCTGAGAAACCACAGAGGTGACCCTGGAGCTGCCACCAGCATGGCCCTGAGGAGTCCAACATGGGCTTTACAAGAAAAGAAGCTCAAGCTCAGCCTGCGAGGACACACAGAGGAGCTGAGCTCGGTGGTGCTGGCTGCCAGTCGCAATTCCCAACACCAAAGGGTTTTCTTAAATCCACTTTCTTAAATCCACTCTAATATTTATTAATTCTCCTACATAATCCAAGCAACGCCTGTTAAAGGAACAATTGTGAGAGGTATTATGGAATATTGCTGTCCATGACCGTGTGGGCTGGGCTGTCACAGCAGTCACCTGCAGGGGCTTCATCCCTTCCAGAGGGGAAAACATCACCTGACGAGCCAAAGGGACTCCAGGGCCGGGTCCCTGCGAGCAGCCCTCCCCACCGTGGGGCACTTCCCACTGGCACACGTGAGGAGTGCTGGGTATGGATATGCTGGATGGGGTTTTTATCCACGTGAGCACAGTTTTGGCCTTGGGACGGATCCTGGCCCCGAGCGTGCTTGCAGCCAACACCTCCGAACAGGGGGTGCAAGGCCAGGAGCCATGGAAACCCTGAGGAGACAGGTCCCCAGCCCCACTGCCCACCTCCCAGGGTGTCCATCCTGTCTGTACCAGTGGGGTTCAGCAGCAGGGACTGTCCCATAACCAGTGTGTCCATGGCAGTGCCCCACTGTCCCATAACTGCTGTGTCCATGGCACTGCCCCACTCCAGGCAGGCACCAGGTAGACTTTTCCAGGCACAGCACAAAGGGACAGGCCCTCCTGCACAGAGCTCATGCTCTGCTGCTCCCACACAGCCCAGGTGACAGGGCAGGCTGGCACAGGGCACCAGCAGCCTTTCCCTCTTCCTTGGTTGTAATTTCTTGCCGAGCCACAGGATCAATAGTGTATTTCCAAAGGCAAATCCAGCTCAGGAAGGCTGGATCCACCAAAGAGCTCACAAAGGAGCAGTTAATTGCACAGTGCCACCATCAAGTGTGCCCTTGGGCAAGAAGTTGCCCAGAGAGTCCAGGCACAGGTAGGAAAACCCGTTTTTCCTTCCTCACCACGGTGGAGAGGGGACAAGGGACCTCCTTATGTGTCACCCCACAAGTGAGAAGATGAAGAGGTAGGACTGTGCCAACAGGGACAACCAGCAACCAGAGTTGCACCCAGTCCTGCTGCTTCCCAAACTGGTGTGATGCCACCAAGGGTACACGGGGGACAGGCACAACATCGTGGGATGGGTACCATGTCATGGGATGGGTACCACGTCACAGGATGGGTACCACCTCACACCTGGGCTGCTTGAAACATTCAGAGGGGTTTCCTGGTCCTTCTGCAGCACAGAAGGATGCGCTGTAAAAACAGATCAAGACACGACACCCCCAAACCCAGGGCTTAGTGAGATGATACTTGAGCTCAGTTTTGACATCTCATGAGATCATTTGAACCCTGTATTTCTAGAGAAAAGAACTCTCTGCTCAGGTTTCCACCATGTCTAAGTCAGACACCTAAAAAATCCCATTTACTAGCCACCAAGATTAGTATCCTACACTTCCTCCAAAACCATTTAGTCAGGAAAAGAGATTTCCACCAACACTCTGCATCCTGATTCAGGAAGTCATGCCGAGATTTCAGGCCCTCCAGTGGATATGTTCCATTTTATATTTCAGCTGCACCTCTATAAAAGATACCTTCTTTCCCCACTTCCAAAATTTTCCTAAGTGTTAAGAGAAAGAATCTTCCTTGTTCCAATAGGGAGCAGCAGGAATTATACCAGTGCTCCATGTTATGTGGTACCACAAGCCACAGACTCTGTTTCGGTTGAACTCTTTTACATCGATGAAGCTTTTCTTTATTCGACTTTGCATTATAGAGATTTAAGCATCCTGGAGAGATGAAAACACTTAATTTGTTACCGCCTGGGCCTAATCTTTTGTTTCCCTCGGTTGCCCTGCAATCTGTCCCTCTGTGATCCTCTAATGCCCCACGTGCAGCATCTTCTCCACCTGCTAATTACAGGCTCCATTGTGCCAGATAATTCAGCCCCAGCGAGGCTGCAGGGTGGTTCTGCATCTCCAGCCCGTGCTTCGCTGCTGCCTCCAGAACCAGAGGAATTAATCACCTTCTCCAGCCGGTAAGTGGGACCAGGCACTTGTGTGCTCATTGGAAAGGAAAACAACTTCGGTTCCTTTAAGCAAAACATAATGAATCTCCCAGAGAGCAGGAAGCTCGTAGTTTATATTTCTTGGAAAAGAGTGTATTAATATATTAAGTCTAAAAATATATCTATAAATCTTTGCAAGAGAGGAAACAAGAGGCAATGTGGCTGGCTCTGAAGGAGCTGTGAGTGCTGATGCAGATGAGCCCCCAGCAAACACTTTCTGTGCAGATCACATCTACCTTTGCTGCCTGCCAGGGCTGTAGTTTCAGCCTGCGTGGAGATATTTACTGCAGGCAGCCCAGAAAACATCATTTGGGTACATCATTTCCATCCATCCATCCATCCATCCATCGGCTCTCAGAGCAGCCTGGGACATGGCACCCGACACTCCCCAGCACAACTCCCGAATGCATTTAATTGTTTTCCCCTGAATTCAGTAATTAGGATCCTCGTGCCCCCCCTGGGGAGTTTCTGCTTTCCCACCACTCCTGAGCCATGGTCCCATCGGGAGAGGATGGCATCAATCACATTCCTCTGCCCTTCTCCAAGGCTTCCCAGCCAGGGTTTCCAACGGTGTTGGGGGATAAGGATCCAGAACACCTACCCCAAACATCCCATTAGGACAGCATTTTATCACCACCTTAAACTCCAGCTTAGGTCACAGCGAGAGCATTTTTAGCTTTGCCTCTCCAAGCACAGCAGTCCCAAAGGAGCCTGCAAAATGTGACAGGCACAAAATCACCAGCAAAAACAGCTGCTCTGCAGAAGAGCACAGGGTTGGCAAATGGCACATCTGTCCCTCAGAGAGACTTGGAAAGCAAACCTGAAAATAGGGACAATTGTGGTAGGGTGAGGAAGACTGGTGACAGCAAAACAGAGCCAGAGGAGGTATAAGAGATGATGATGGTCCCACAGAGCATCCTGGGGCTCGCCCTCAGCCACTGAGGGCTCTGAGAGAGTTGATGCTTTCCAAGGTTTCTTCTCAGAGCTCTCTACAAAGAAAATGTAAAGCTTTGAACCCACCTCAATTCGAGTTTCAGCCGATTTCAATAAAGGTGCATTTTTGTTGCACCAACCTCCACTGCCATGGATGCTCTCAACTGAAACTTCATTTCAATACAGCTGCTCTGTGAGGGACTGACTGAAGCCTAAATTATTACCAGACTGATCTCAACTGTGTGAGGAGTTCCCATACTAAGCTGAGCTTTGGTTTAACCAAACTGGGCTTTAGATGTGAGTGACACTGAACCTGACACTGCTGAGGGCCTTGGCGAGGCTAAGCCTGGGACTAGTTTTTCAAGAGGGAAATAATTAACAACACACCAGCAGAAGTATTTAACCAGGTCTCCTGTTGCTCAATATCTTTATTAATGACCTGAAAACTAGGCTGCAGACTGAAACGAAGTTTGCAGATGAAAAGAACATTATTTAGGTTAATTACAAATGACGAAGTCTTGGGAATTTCTGAGCCACCTAACCAAGCAGAAGGGAACATCAGAGCAGGAGAAACCCTGTGCAGGCAAATCCAGAACAGTCCATGAAGGAAGGAGGGCTCTGAAACCCTTCTAGACTTTAGCAGGAGGTAAATTAACTGGGAATTAAGTGATAAGACGAACTATCATGTCAGCTGCCCCATGCAAACCTCCACTGAAAGCACGGCAAAATCAAAATGATAGAGAGCAAAAATAACAGGTCAGAAGAGAACACAGAAAATCCTGTAACACTGTTATCCAAACTGTCAGCACACACTTGCTCCAGGTGCTGAATTCAGTTCCACGCCCGCCGCTTCTTAGCAGAGAGAGATGAGAAAACATGGGGAGAAAGATGGGAAACCAAAGCCCTGGGGCAAGAGAGGACATTTGAAACACGGAGGTGTTTCATGGGAGAAAAAAGGAAAAAGTCCTTGTTTTATAAAACAAAGGGAGGTGGCAGTGACCTATGACGATGTACAAAACCATTAATTTTGGCAAATCATTCGATGCAGGGCTGCAAGTCCTTGGCACAGGGGAAAGGGTAGCATGAGGAGCTGGTGGGACTCCCAGCGCCCTGGGAAAAACTTTAATCTTGCCCCAAATGGCCTCATTTAGAGACCGTGGGTGTCCCCACGTGTAAAATCCAGATAATTGTCTTGATCTCCAGTACAGCAATGAATCACCCCACGATGCTCCTGCGAGGAGCAAAGCCATGAGTTCACGGGAAGGAGAATCCCCTGCCCTGCCACTGCAGCCTCATATCTCCAGTTTTGTAACGCAGATTCAGCTCCCACTTGTGCTGGGTCAGAGCCATGATTCAGAGTGAAACAAATCAGGGCTCTGTACACTGAAAGCAGAATTTCATGTTAAAAAAATACTTATATATCTTGAAGGAGGAGGTAATACTTATAGGAAAACAAAAGGGGACAAATTCACCTCCGGCTTTAGATTTCTCTCTATGAGCATTTTCGCTCCACCCACCCAAACAACCAAAAAAACCCCACAGTGTTTTCAAGACGGTTTCATTTCAGAGCACTAAAATCACATTCTGAGCCAAGAGGCGTGAGAAACTCACAAGCAGCATAAAACCATCCCTGCTTGGGGTTGTTCTGGGGGCTTTGTATCCACGGCAGTTTCCTGAGCTTCAAGGAGACAAAGCTCTTTCTTCCCACCAAGTGATGGTGCACCTCACACAGGGGAGCAAAGCCTAACGAGGAGGGAGAGGAGAAAACCCAGGTGCCCAGCAGGGAGACATGGAATGCCACCATGAGGTCCAACCTCCTGGTGCTTGGCACCGTCTGCTTCCCCCAGCGCAGGTGTGGTGCCGAAAACAGAGCACACGTGGAGATATCACAGAATTCCAGAATGGTTTGGGTTGGAAGGGACCTTAAAGCTCATCTCATTCCACCCCTGCCATGGGCAGGGACACCTCCCACTGTCCCAGGGTGCTCCAAGTCCTGTCCAGCCTGGCCCATGGCCCTTGGATACCAGGGAGCTGCTGGGCCAAGGGAACTGTGGTTGCACCAACGATGCTCACGCAGGTTCACTCAACATGCCAGGGCTGGGCCATGGCAAAGACAGAATGCAAGGCAAAAATCCAGGTTCTGAATGGTTTGGCCAGGTTTCCTTGCCCTCCTTCCCATGAAGATAGGCTGAGTTGGGGTTGTTCAGCCTTGAGAAGGCTCCGGGGAGACCTCAGACGACCTGCCAGTGCCTAAAGGGCTCCAGGAGAGCTGGAGAGGGACTGGGGACAAGGGATGGAGGGACAGGGCACAGGGAATGGCTTCCCACTGCCAGAGGGCAGGGACAGATGGGATATTGGGAAGGAATTGTTCCCTGTGAGGGTGGGCAGGCCCTGGCACAGGTGCCCAGAGCAGCTGTGGCTGCCCCTGGATCCCTGGCAGTGTCCAAGGCCAGGCTGGACAGGGCTTGGAGCAACCTGGGACAGAGGAAGGTGTCCTGGTTGCTGCTGGCTGCAGGCAGTGCAGGCAAACCCTTCCCCTGCACCCTGCCAGCTCCGCGTCCAACTTTCCATCAAGCAGCAACCTGAGTATTTTTAACAGACTCTTGTTTGAAGCTTAAATTTGCAAAAGCCAACAAAAACAACGGCAACCGCAAAAAAAAAAAACAAAGCCCCAACACCCCAAGGAAGCAGCGTGGAGCTCAGAGACTGCTCAGCTCCACAGCAGGTGAAAGCAAAGCCCATGTTTCCAAAAAAACCCAAACCAGCCTGCTGTCACTCAAATGGTATTTGAAAGTGAATGAGATGCCAACCAATCAACTCCCTATCAGGATTCAAAGAACAGTCTATCCAAACCTCAGGGCTGCGGCCAAGAATGTATTTGCAATGCAGGAACACTACAGCAGCAGCAGCAGAAGCCGTTTGCAAGAGTAAATGAGGTTATTTTGGCAGCAGAGCGGATGTAGCAAACAAGCCACTTTAACTGAATATGGTAAACAGAGATGGAGTGATTATAGGAAGAATGAATGTAATCGGGTTCCGAGTTGCTCTGAATTGCCTCGACTGACCACAATATCTGATAAAACCAATGGAAAAAGTTCTGGTTTCCTCTTGCATATAATTGATTATCTTACTGAGATCTACTGGTTTATACACACACACACACACACACTCACAGCCCTCTGAAATTCAGTTACTTGGCGGTGCTGCCAGAAATAACCCAGAGCAGGAGCAGTTAGATGCTATTTATTTTTGTCTGGGGTCAGAAACTCCAGAAGTGAGAAAGGATGCAAAGCCCTCTCCCAAAATAAGCACCTGGGAGGTTTGCTTTGAGGGGCTGAGGTGTAACTGCTGTGATCCACGCTCGGCCAACACCGCTCCCTGCTCGCTGCTAACACAGGGAGAGGGGGAACATGCTGCGTGCCATTAATCAGATCTACCTCAGGGCTCTCTTCCTTGACAAAGAAATGCTGGCTTTGATTTGTTAAAAAAGGTGGAAATGTGCCTTTGGAATTTTCCCAGGGCCATGAGTGGGCAAATAACGATGATGGTGCACAGAAGGGAAGAGCCCTGGGATGGCAGAGGGATGTGGGATACAGCTGGGGCGAGCAGTGATTTGGGATGGAGAGGGGACAGGAGCAATGGCCATGCTCTGTCCTGCCTCTTGGATTCCTGCCACACAGCTGCCTCGGGCCGGAGGAGTTTTGCAAAGTTCAGTTTGGATTTTTGCAGCATCCCATGGCTGCTGCCACCTCTTGCCCCTGCCACACTCGGCATCTCTTCACCTTGGCTTCTGCCAGAAGTTATTAAAGAACAAAACCCAAACAAAAACAAGAAAAGAAAACATAAGGGGACCTGCAAGCTCTTCTGGCTGCGGTGACAGTGAATCCTGAAACAAAAACGTGCCAAAAAGTCGGACAGGGGGTGGCCAGGGCTCGGCAGGGTGCCGGGAAGCACGGAGAGGTCGCCTGCCGACAGTGGGAAGGAGCCAAATATCCACAAACAAGTTTCCTGCCTGAAATTAATTTACTTACTGAAACAGCACTCAGCAAAACCTGTGATTAATATTTTCCTCCCTAGGCTTCTAACATGACAAAACAATAATTAATGAAATATGAAACTGAACCCGAGTTACAGCAAGTGTAAAAATATTATTGTTTCTTTCATCTTCCCATCTCTTTATCCCTCCCAGCGGTGGGAGACACCGAGCCCCATGCTCTGCTTTCCAGGACAATGCTCCGCCCAGGAACACAGGGCTGATTTTTGGCACCTGTCCCTGGTTACCTGGCACCCTGCTCGACAGAGGAAATCCAGCTGGAAGCTCAGGAGGAGGGTGTGGGGAAAGGTGTAGGGGAAGCAGCATGGCGGGGAGCGAGCCTGTTCCTTTCTGTGTCCATCCCTGCAGGGTAGGGGTTAAATGCAATCCAACAGACAGAGGGCAGCTGGAGGATTCAATCCTAAAGGCCACGTGCTGTGTTATTTTGCCCAACGTTTTCAATACCCACCTTGCTTCAATCTATTCCCAGCTACGGCACATCATTCCCTGGCTGTGCTCGGGTCTCACGCTGCCTCCATCCCAAAAGCACTCACAGGCAAGCAGCCTGTGGTTTTCAAGGGATCACTCACAGCTGGAATAAACCAGCAGAGGAGTGTTTTAAATAACAGCTTTAGCAGCACAAAAACTCCTCTCAGGAAAGCTGAGTAGGGATATGCTGGGAGTGGGTGCCAGCCGCAGGAGAGGGTGGTGGCAAGGTGCCCATGGCCACTCCTGCCATGACGGATGGCAAGGCTGGCATGCTTTGTCCAAAAACCATCCTTTGTCCTTCTCAAGGCAGGGACATCTTCCATTAAATCTGCTGCTCCGAGCGCCATCCAACCTGGCCTGGAACACTTCCAGGGACAGGGCATCCACAGCTTCTCTGGGCAATCTGTGCCAGGGCCTCACCACCCTCTGAATAAAAAACTTCCTTGTATCTAATCTAAATCTCCCCATTTTAAATCTAAATATCTAAATACAATCTAAATAGAAGGTGACCTTGAATCCTGTTTAAAGAGCAACTATTTAAATAAAGCAAACTGCTCAAGTCTTCCAGTGGACTTTCTGAAATTTTCATTTTTGTCTGAATCTCTGAAGAGCAAAAGGATTACGTCTCTACAATTAGAGAACACTGCAAGGCTGAGCTAAAATATTGTGGAAATTATACATATACTGTACACATATGCAAATTCACACACACAGACTTGGTATTATATATTTATATCCACACACAGAGATAACACCAGAGTCCCACACATGTGCATGCATATGAATATTGAGATTGGGGGCTCAGTTTGCTCCCCTGGTGCTGTACCAGGCTGGCTGGCACAGGGCTGGGAAAGCAGGAGCTGTGGGGCCAGGTGGGTGCTGCTCTGCAGCCTCCTGCACCCCACAGCAGCCCCACTTCCCCACTCCCACAGCCACAGGCACCCAACTGTAAAACCACAAACCCCAGCTCGAAGGCAGCAGTGCAGAGCCTGCTGCGTGGCAGTCAGCTCCAAAACCAGGGAAAAGGGAACTATTAGGGAAAACAAACTACATTTGGAAGAGTTTTCCAACTCCTTTTTGTCCTTGTAGCGGTTTGGGACCAGCCCAGGCCGTGTTAGACTCACACAAATGGAGCATCTGCTGGAGCATGCTGTGCTCCGCAGGGCTGTGCGAGGCTGGGACATGTCACCGTGACGCCTTGTACCTCCTCTAATGACTCCAAGATCAATGGCAGAGAAGATGAAGAGGAAAGTGATTTAATTTTCAGATCAACGGATTACACAAGTACACAAAGTATTCCCTGTCAGATAAACGTGTTACCTTGATTCCTTCCATCCTTCAGCTGACGGAGCAACAAAACGCTCTTGCATTGCCCATTTTTCATTCCTGCACTCCTTCTGAGACCCTGGAATGTGGAAGACCCCACCAGACTTTTATTTTATGTAGAAAAGACACAAAGCTGATGGAATATTTCCCTTGCTAGAAGGGCACTTTGGTTGCCCCAATAAATAATTGCCCAGATTTGCCAAACCCTCAGAGCACAAAGCAAAAGGAAGACTAAAAACTTTAAAATAACAAACCCCATAGGAAATAAATCTTGGCATGTGGGTCACAGGGAGCACAAGAAGCAAACCTAAAGATGAGATGGACATAGAAAAAAAGTGGAACTAGGGCAAGACTACAGCGGAGAGCCTATGAGAGGAGCTGGGTGATGAGCTGGAGGCAGGGTTTCACTCCCTGCCCCTCCCAGGACCTGCTCTAACTCACCTGCACGATGGGGAGGAGTGAGAAACAGTTTCCCACTACTCTGAGCTTCTGCTCATCATCTGAGAGCTTTCTGGGAGCCTCATCCAGGAACTGATTCAGCTGAAAACATCAGGTTCAGCACCCAGCCCTTCCAGGCAGCACCAACTTCTACTCAGCACTGGGTTGGGAGATTCTGAGCTTGGTAATTAAAGCCCACTTAAAAGAGTTTCCTCCATCCTCAGGAGCCTCATGATTTACTGTAGCTCCTTCTTGAGCTCATACATGTCTTGTATTTCCAGACATTATGTAATGAGGTTTTTGTGGTCCATAGAGCTTTCTCGCTGATCCTCTGAGTTTGCAGCCAACAGCAATGACTATGCACACCAACACCGAGAGAAAAGCTTTCAGATTTTACATTAGATACTCCAAAACCTGTCATATCACACACAAACCTTACCCCAATCTGTCTAAACATCTACGCTTAGAATGATCCAGGCACAAGAGGCTGATGTTCTGGTGGACCGCAGTTGTGTGAACTGTGTTGGCATCGTTTCCCACACCACGAATCACTCAATCTGACAGAGATGTTGTGGCAGATGCCATCAAACCCAGGGAGGGGATGGGTTACTCGAAGTGCCTGCTGAAGGTCACACGGAGCTGGGAGAAAGCATTTCACATCTAGCTCTCTTCAGCAGCACGGCTCCTGTGTGCCTGACAGGACCATCCGTTCAGTGCGGACTCAAAAGGAAGTACAGGAACTCATCTATTCCACTTCCAGCCACAGCGGCTTCTTCTCAGAGACTGTCTAAACCTCGAGAAAAGCCTGTAAAACTCAGACCTTCCCTCAAGTCTACCAGGTGACACGAGAGGAGACCACAGACACAAAGATGCAGAGTGACATTTGCAAGTATCTGTTGATGCCAGAGTCTGGAATCCAGTTCGGCCAACCTTTCATGCACAGGGAACACCTGTTTGCCACAGATTTCTGCACAAACCCCTGGAAGCTGGCATCTGGAATAAGGAGACAGCTGGGCTGATTTAGTCGTGCTAAAATTGCACGGAACTTCCTGCATCTAAAGCCACTGTGTTGGAATCCAACAGGGAACAGACCACACAATCCAAGAAACAGCTTGAGCTCCTTCATCTTTTCGCTAGGAATAGGAAGGATCTCATTTTCGAAAGGATGAAAAGTTCAAGCTCTGCCCAGGCCAAGAAGCGCAGAGCTCCTAATATCTAGGAAGGAGCTTGGAACTAAAGGGGTTTCCTGAAGTATGGTCTCAACAAACTCACTTAAACCTCCACACAAAAATGAGTTCATTTACAGAATTATCATAGAATTGTTTGGGCTGGAAGGGACCTCAAATATGATCTCATTCCAACCACGCCATGGGCAGAGACACCTTTCACCATCCCAGGTTGCTCCTAGCCCTGTCCAGCCTGGCCTGGGACACTTCCAAGGATGGAACCAACATCCCTGAGGAGCAGCCAGGCCCATCATGCCTGCACTGACTGCGCTCCAGTGCTCCTTTAACCGGGTAAAGCAGCTGCTGCGCTTGCTTTTCCTCACCTATTTATTGAAACAAAGTCCTTCCCCCACCTCTCTCCTGGAGCACTACCCAAGCCAATGGCCCTTTGGTGACAATGGGGACACGGTGATGGCCGTGCCACCCCAGCTGTGATGGCTCTAACCACTATGGCTGGTGTCAGGTGATAAATCAGATGCCCTTTAGCTCCCCGGCTGAGCCTCTGCACACACCACAGCGCTGGAAACACAAGCTACAACCAATATTTTTACTGGCAGGTGATAAATCACATGCCCTTTAACTTGTGTGCACCAGTTGCAAATTTAGTTAATTAGAAATCCATGCAGCCTCCTTCCCATGTATTATTATTTCCCGGGTGATTTGCATGGGCTGTTGTTGGAATGCTCGCTGGGATTAAGGCTCTGGGAATCCAAAGGAGCACAGATCTTTGCTGCAGAGCACCACGACCTCTAGTGCTGTGCAGCCTGGAGAAATTCTTGGCAGCAGGAAGAGGGGCAGCAATGAGGAGCAACCCAAATGTTTTATGGACATTTCATGGGAATGTGGGTCCCTGCCAGGTATGGCTTGCACATGGAAGCCCTGGGCTACCACTGGGAGCCTTCCCTGAAAACACAAGAAAAAGAGCAGAAAGTTCTTCCTCAAGCCTGCAGAATTCTGCATTTTCACACATTGCGATGCACATAGATACAAAAAGCTCTTTTTTCACTGCCTCTGGAGGTTTCTGCTCACCCCTGGGCAGCCTCTCAGAGCAGCACCCTGACACCCAGCGAGGCCCAGCGCTCTCCCATGGGATCAGGGAAGGATTGCTGGCCACTGCCATGCTGGGAGCTGGCGAGGGACACAGCCACCCACTCCAGCCACGCTGCTTCCCACCAAAATTTGTTATACTCCTCATTTTGGCAAATTAAACCAACTCTCATTTCCAACTCTTTTGTCCGTATATTTCTATGGACATTTTCGTGCCACTGATAGTATTTTCAGCTCTGCTACAAAAGGGCATTTGTTAAAATATTCCATGACTGCAGAAGACTCATAACAGATTCAGAAACCCAGTGATAATCATAATAATTTTTTAGCACTTGTCTGCCAGACAGAATTATCAGCAAAAGCAGGGCCCTGTTATCTGCAGGAGTGGTATATGATACGTTCATTTCTCCCCCCACCGCTCTATAAACTTCAATTATTAATGATGGAAATTTTTCCTTGCCTATTCTTCCCTTGGTGGGAAAAACAGCCATTACTGACATTTGCCGATTTAAATCTAATCCTCCTCATCTGCATATAGACGAGGCTCTGTTTGACTCTGCCTGTTGATCCAGCCAGGAAAAGGGACTCTATAACTTAATCTGATGTCAAACGCTGATGTGTCCTGTAGGAAATCGGCGCTGTAGATCTCCCCGCTATAAATATGTCACCAGAATTAACTGGAAGCACTAATAGGTCACTCAATGAGCTCCACGGTGCACACAGGGCACACCGAGGCTGCTGTCTCGCCACTTGTGATTGATGACACCAAAAATTAGCCAGAACAGAGGGTTGTCAGCCAGCCCAGGGACAAGGGACTCGCTGACACTCTTTGTTCTCCTGCATGCGCTGGGTCCCAGCCCAGTCCTGTCACTTCTGAAACATTTAACACACTTTACATGAAGAAAAAAAAAAATCCTACTACAAGCATAAAACAATAGAAAATAATAAATAATAATAAATAGGATCTCATCCAAGTCTTCCTTCCTTTAGTTTGTCCCGCCGCAGCACTGCCTTTGGAGAGCAAATAGAGCCAACAGAGAGATTCTGGTGTCTTGTTGTGGGCAAAGAACCCCATGGAGGATGGCAGGGATGGCATCGGGACCTGGAAATGCAGCTCTGCATGCTCTGGGGATCAAAGCGGTCCCAGCTTGCTCACTCTGGGCTGGTTTCTGCACACCACATGCCAGCAAAAAACACCCCAACCCATGAAAAAACCTTCCCTGTTTAGCTGTGTCCCTTCTTCACACACAGGTTATTATACAATCATGTAGAGGTTTGGGTTGGAAGGACCTTAAAGATCACTTTGTTCCACCCCTTGCCACAGGCAGGGACACCTTCCACTGTCCCAGGCTGCTCCAAGCCAGGCTGGCCTTCCCTGGGCTCAAACCACCACACCAGGGATGGAGGAGGATGGACCACGAGCCCCCCAGAATCAGGATTAATGAGAGAGAAAATCAAACAGGAGTCAGCTTCTGGGCGATAGCTCGGGTGGTCTCGCTCTCAGTGGCACCCTGAAAAGCAGCAGTTTTTGTCCCAAAAAATGTTCATGTTTCTCCTGGAGGTGGAGAGCAGGACTCACACACAGAGCTGCCAATTTCCTTCACACATGAATAGGCCTCACACATGAATAAAGCCCTGGAAAAGCATCTGACCCAGCCCTGATCAACCACCACTCCCTGTGCCTGTGGAGCAGCCTGGAACATTCTCCCCATCCACCTACAGCTTCGTTCTCTGGCCAAAGGCAACTTGGACCAAATTGTCCATATTTTCCTGTGCCACAGGAGCCGAGACAGTGCCGCTTGGTGTGTCACCAAGGATGCAGGAGGAAAGGCTGCTCTCCAAAGGCACACATGATCCCACATGTTCTGGTGGAGCCTTCAGTCTGATCCACCTCCAGTTATCTTCACAAAACCCAAAGCCAACTAGAAAACCTCAGACAGTCCCCAGGACTGCCATGTCCAGAGCCAGTGCAATGCTTCCAGCAGTCCTGGATGATGGGAAGGGCTCTTTTCCAGGGTTGTTTTTATGGCTATAAATTATTTGTGCAAAATGGTGATGCTGAAGGAGTCAGTCCAGCCAGCAGAGTACAAAGTGGTCTTCAGAGGGGACCTTTCAACTCTTCTTCAGCTCATGAGCTGAGCCTCCTTGTGAAAAATAAACAAACCCAAGACAGATTCAGGAAACATTAGAGGACAAAATTTGTTCAGATTTAAAACCTGACCTGAAAGAGTCGGATCGAGCAGTGAGCAAAGCAGAAAAGAATCCAGACTTGAATTCACTGGAATCTCACCCATTTTTATAGAATCACAGAATCACAGACTGGTTTGGGTTGGAAGGGACCTTAAAGCTCATCTGATTCCACCCCTGCCATGGGAAGGGACTCCTCCCACTAGACCAGGTCACTCCAAGCCCTGTCCAAGACGGCTTTGAACAACTCCAGGGATGGGGCAGCCACAGCTGCTCTGTGGCAGGGCTAACATCTAATCTAAATCTCGCCTCTTTTCATTTAAAACCACTCCCCAGCTCTCCTCTGGCAATCCATCATCCCTAATACGAGGGGCGGGGGTTATCCTCGGCGCTGCCGCTGCGGAGCCGCACCGCAGTTAATGCGGGAGCCAGGTGTTCCCTAATCCCCCACCACAGAGAATATTATAATTGTGAGCACTGAAATGAGCACAGGCACTTTTAGCAGGCAGAGAACATTACCAGGCTCACCTCAAGCAGGGGAGCAGGCAGCGTTTCCAAACAGCAACTCGATTTGTCCTCGTTATTTACCTGAACAGATGTTCGCTGTGATACTTCCCCAATCCTGGAGCGGGATATTTGTCAGCATTAATGGGATTTCCAGGAGCTAGTTTGCTTTAGGAGCTCGTTTCCTCATTCAAATTGTAACCATCATCGTTTTCTGGTGTGTGTTGCCTCTTTTGCTCGTGATTATCTTCCTGGGTTTTCGCTTTTCCCTGGGTCACCGAGTGCGGATCCATTCTAATTACTGTCATTTTAGCTTTTGTGCTGCACACTGTCACTCCGGGAGCCGGGCTGCATAAATAAGTAATGCATGTGCTCTTTGTAGGCTTTCCTAACTGAGACAGAGCCCTGCTCATCGTGTCTCACCGTGCCATGAGCTCACCTGAGGCCCAGCCCAGGGAGGACCCACCACGGATTCCCCCTAAAAAGGCTTTTAGCATCACTTCATTCATCTCTGCTCAGACAGGGATGCCCTCCTGCCGCTGCCCCTCCTTGGGGTGGATGCTGATCTGCCTGCCCAAGGGGATGTGGTTATCCTAGCACGGCTCACAAGGCAGCTCCAGAGGTTTGTCAAATTAACAGGATCATGGCAAACGCCTCATGCCCGATGGAAAGGCTTAAATCAACCCTGAAACGCTGCCCAGCTGGGGGGCTGCTGCCTGCTGAGCCCCACACTGCTCCAGAGCCACATGCCATGCATAGAAGCATCCAAGCTAATTGTCTTTGAACCCTCAAACCCTCTCTCTTTGGGAAGGCACTGCCCTTCCCCGCCAGCTCTCACTGCGCTCTTGCGATCGGAAGAGGAAGGTGCTTACAGGACATGACACAAGTGCAGGATAATGATCTGCCGGTGATGACTTCAAGTGGTTGGGGTGTGTGGCGGCCAAAACAATGAAGGTGCTGCACCCTGGTCCCTCTCACAGGGTGCATCCTTCCCGCTGAGAGACACAGAGCATCAGAACGTCACCGCACGGTGACAACGTGGCTGTGCACCATGAGCTGCAGGGGCTCAGAGCTCGTGCCAGGGCTCTCACCTGGGCACCCCAGCAGGGAATCACAGAGTGCCCCAGGAAGAGGGGAAGGACCGGCAGAGGTGGCTCGGAACGAGGAGGATGAGTTGTTTGTGAGTGAGGGGATCAGAGCTGCGCCAGCCAGACACAGATCTCAGTGGCTGTGAGGAAGGTGGGACTTACCACAGGCACGACAGTCAAATATTTGGTGAGCAAGACAAGGATGGGCATGCACTTAATGTGATGGCCTTATTCCTGCTAAATTTGTTTTGCTTTTTTTTTTCGTAATAAAAATGACTGAATTTTCTGAGTATTTCCAGTAAGAGGAATTCATGTGCCTAGCACATGCAGCCACTGCTCCCAGGAGTGGGGTGCCCCAAGTGGGACCGGCCACAGCTGCCAGGGCTGACCCCACAGCCTGCGCTGGCCACGGGGAATAGCTGTGACCCAGCTCCGGGCACCTCTGAACACACCTCTGACCACCACAGGCAGGGCTACAAAAGCACTAAGCTGTGTCAGGAGCCTTCAAATAAAGTTTGAAAATTATGTACAATTGCCAATTGACTTATTAATGAGACAACTATTTTTTCTACTCTCCTCTGCAGGAAGGGGCTTTGCTTTTCCCTCTCCTGGTGCAGCCCAGGACAGCTGACAGGATGCGGAGCAAGCCTGGGGCTGCTCATTCAGGTTGGCTCGGAGGTGCTCCGTGCAAACCCTCGAAGGAACAAGGGTTCGTTTGCTCAGCTGCGCACAAGCCCCACGAAAACCAATAAATAACCACGCCAAAGTGCATGCAAACATCCACCAGGCTGCGAGTCAGCCACACAGAACCGAGTCAGCCACATAGAACCGCTCCTTAAACAATACCTGGAGGGTGCCGCGTTCAGTAAAACACAGTGGCATCATCGACACCCCATTTGTGACCAGCCAGGAGAATCCGCGGCACAGGAACCTCGCTCAGGAGCACAGGCTTGGCCAGTTCTGCTGCTGGCACACGGACCGAGTGTCACTCAGCACGTCCTTCAGCTGACACCTGCACCGGGCTGACGCACAAGGACTCTCCGTCTTGCATCACGCGAGTGGGTGCAAACCTCTAAGAACAAGCTATTTTCAGAGGCCTCATAATTCACACGAATCTTATCTAAAGGACTTTGTCTTTGTATCTTTATCAGAAATGTTCTCCTGCTTATCTGATAAGGCAGAGCTGCGTTTCTTTGTAAGGAGATGCCAATGACGGCAGGGGCTGGCATCTCTTTGGGCAAGAGCAGAGCACAACACGCTGCCCCTGCGGCGACCTGGCCTTGGGCACAGGGCAGGACAGAGAGGTCCCCATGCTTTGGGGACATGCCCACCTGCAGAGATGAGCTCCGTGGCTCTGCTCATCTCCACCAAGCCAAGCAGCAGCTCCTCCCTGAGCCAATTTCAGTGCCAGCCACGAATAATGATCAACACTGAGTGTGTCCCCAGCAGAACAATGCAGAAACCACAACGAAGCAGTAGAAATATTAAAACTGGGTGTCAGTGCTCCATCAGTTGCAGGAAATATGGTTTTACATTAAAAGAGGAGAGATTTAGATTAGATATAAGGAAGAAATTCTTTACTCACAGAGTGCTGAGGCCCTGGCACAGGTGCCCAGAGAAGCTGTGGCTGCCCCTGGATCCCTGGCAGTGTCCAAGGCCAGGCTAGACAGGGCTTGGAGCACCCTGGGACAGTGGGAGGTGTCCCTGCGCATGGCAGGATGGGTGGAACCAGATGGTCTTTCAGGTTCCTTCCAGCCCAAGCCCTTCTGTGATTCTCTGATTATCAGATTCAAAAGGTTTGGACAGGACTCAGGTGTTTTTAATCCATGGTTTATTAAGCTGGTAGTTGGGTCTCGTGGGTTTAAGACTGTGAAAGGAAGAGAGAACTAAAACCCAGGACAGACCCAGCTGGGATATCATTCCCCAAAAGCTGCTAATCCCTTTCTCAACAAGATCTAGGTTTGCAAACAGGTAAACATTTGTTGCATTTCCTTTGCTTCCAGTAAAGGGCATCATCTTGTTATCATCGTTTAATAGCAGAATATTGAAGAGAGCAAGTATCTCCCGTTTTCCAACCAGAGCAGATCTTGAACTTCATCTTCCTCCCTGCTCCAGGATTTATTCTCAATACCCACATGCCAACTTAATCAAGCAGTCACATCAGTCTAGTCCCAAGTAATCCTGCGCTGTAGGATCTGCTGCAGCTGGCCAGGCCAATTAGTTCAACAGCTTTTCTTTGGGAATAACCATTGGGAAGATTCAAAAAAACCCAAGCACCCCATAGGAGAAGACGTATGGATAATGACAAATTAAACCCACATATTGCCTAGAACTGCAAAGGGCTGAAACAGCTCTGGGGATCAGCTCTGACAAGCCCTTGCTGAGTTTTAGCAGTCCCTGGGCAGCACAGCCCATGAGTGACAAGGAACAGGAACAGCAAGTCCAAAGGAACATAGAAACGAGGGGAAAAAAGTATGAAGCAGAAGCGTTCACTGTAATGACCAAAAATAAACCCCAAACCCACGTATCAGTTACTGGATGTCCTTCTGAGCAGAGCACAGGTATGTTTCACTTTATATTAAGAGTAAACATTTATTTAACTCTTAGAGTTTATGCAACCCTTGGCAGGTATTTAACTCTTGGCAGGTATGGGGTGGTTTAACCCCAGAGAACAACTCAGCACTGTGAAGAGAGAACAGAGAACAACTCAACCCTGTACCTTCCCAGTGGGATGGGGAGGAGGACCAGAAAGAAGTAAAACCCATGGGGTGAGATAAGAACAGTTTAATACTGAAATAAAGCAAAAATTAACAGCAATAATAAAAATAATTTTAGTGAGCAGGAGAGAGAGAGAGAAAGGAATGAAGCCCAAGAAAGACAAGTGATGCCCAATACAGTCACTTGTCACCTGCTGACAACTGCCCAGATGCAACTGGTCCCTTCTGGCCAACTCCCTCCCAGTTTCTAAACTGGACATGATGGTCTGTGGTATGGAACATCCCCCTGGCCAGTTTGGGTCTGCTGTCCTGGCCATTCTTCCTCCTGCTGGCTGGCAGAGATTGGGAAACTGCAAAGTCCTTGATTTAGGGTAAGCACTGCTTAGCAACAACACAAACATCAGTGAGTTATCAACACCACAGGGATACTAAACCCAAAACACAGCACTGTTTTGTGCTGCTCAGAAGAAAACCAACCCCATCGCAGCCAAATCCAGAGGAGTGGACAGTACCTTACGCCCATATGGAGGTCCTTGACTCCCACTGGCACTTGGACATTCCAGCCCAGCTGAGCAGGCACTGCGCCCTGCAGCCCTCACTGCACTCATGCTGCTCCTTCGGTCAATGCTGACAGTAAACCCATGGTGTGTCACACCTGCCCTGCTGCAGGAAGGCTTTCAGAGTCATTCATACCCTGCCCGCAGGTCACATTCACACCTGGCACGAGCACACGGATTTGGGGCACACTCACTCACACCCGGGATGGACACAGCTGCCAATGGCAAAAGCTGGGGGTGGCAGAGTTACAGACTGGCCAGAAAGAATTGCAGCCTTTCTTCACGCAGGGAAAAGAGAAGAGAAGAGAAGAGAAGAGAAGAGAAGAGAAGAGAAGAGAAGAGAAGAGAAGAGAAGAGAAGAGAAGAGAAGAGAAGAGAAGAGAAGAGAAGAGAAGAGAAGAGAAGAGAAGAGAAGAGAAGAGGAGAAAAGGAAATAAAGAAACGAAAAGAAACAAAAGAAAAAAGAAAAGAAAAGAAAAGAAAAGAAAAGAAAAGAAAAGAAAAGAAAAGAAAAGAAAAGAAAAGAAAAGAAAAGAAAAGGAAAGAAAAGAAAAGAAAAGAAAAAAGAAAGAAAAGGAAATAAAGAAAAGAAAATAAAGAAAAGGGAAAAAATAAACAGTTCATCAGGTTTAAGTAGCTAGAAACAAAAACCACGGCCACTTAAAGCTTGTGCACAGTGAAGTTCTGGGCCACTCACCTCCTGGTTTTGTTTCAATTAAGACAAAACCAGGGTTTATTTTCGGATCTGCAATAAAAATAAAATAGCAAAGGCCAAGCTGCTGAGCCCAGCACTGGGTGGGCAGCCTGCAGGAACAGCCACCAGTGAGCTTTACTGGTCTCACTGGAGGCCACCCTGCTGCATGCAGCCCTTCCCCAGCTCCTCCAAACCCCGTTCAATCTTGCATTTTTTGCAGCAGTCCCATCTGCACTGCGAGAGGAAACTCTCCACCCTCACACTTGTCTCCTCTGGCTTTCTTCCCTTCATTCTGATCGCATCATGTTCACATGGATGTTTCTCAATACCTCACAAAGCAGGTCCAGAGGCATCAGGGTTTGTTCTTCCTTGAGAAGGGGGGAGGATCATCCAACATATTTATTTACAGGAAGAAACAGAGAAATGTGATGGAGCAAGGTCCTATCTGCCTAACACAGCACACACAATGTAGGGGAGAAACTCTCCTGCTCGCAATTACAGGTTGGTTATTAACCACCCAGCATCTCTGTCCAACACAAAATCACTTTACACACACTGTGCTCCACCTTTACTTACAGCTGGGGAAGCCTGAGCCTGCTGGGGCAGAAAATCAGAGCTGGCAGGAAGAGCAGGCAGGAAGAAAAGGCAGGAGAGGGCTGGGCAGGAGCACAAAGGCAGCAATGCAATGAGTGTAAATGGAAATTAATGCAGCTTCTTGTCCCAGCCCCACAAGCCTCCCTCACCATCAGCAGCAGGTCCCATAGGGCTGCCAGGCAGCTCATTCCCCCAGCCCAGCTGCCAAACAGGTGATGCTCCAGCACCAACCACCTGTGCCACCCCCTCTGCCACAGGAAGGTGCCCACGCTGGGCTCAGCCCGTGCCCACCACGGGCTGGCATCACACTGGGGTCTCCTCCTGGAAGGATCCAGGCAGGCCAGGGGTCAGCGAGCTGCCCTGCTCAAACAGCCCATCGGTTTTTACGTTTTCAGGATGCCTTTTCAGTTTTTCTTACAGTTTGATGACATCAACAAAGACATCAAGAGCTGGAACACACTGCATTTTAGGGTATTTGAAGACCAATGTGGTGACCTCAGCTGCTGGGACATCCGGTGCGGTGGCACAGGTTGGCACATGCTGCTGAACGCCCCAAATCATCCCAGGACACCTCACTGCATCTTCCACCCTTCCTCTCTGTCCACATCTAACCAGCCCTGCCAGCATCCAGCTCCAACTTCTGGCATTTAACAGAGTTATCCTGAGCTGCACCAAAACCCAGTTATATTCAAATTCCACAAATTCAGATTCTCCATCTTGACCTTGGCTGATTTTAAAATCACCGTGTGGCCATTTTTGTACCTCGCACCTGAAAAATAACGAGAGGCAGGGCCAGCCAGAGCACAGAGCCTTCCTTCCTCCTCCCCATCAATATTTTATCACAGCAAACACCTGCCACGAAAACAAGCCCTGGGAGAAACAGGAGGTTTGTGGAACTGCCTCAACAGCAGCACAGACACCACAGGAAACAAAACAACCTGTGCACAGAGAAGAGCAGAGCCCACAGAGCAAATGTTTGTGTGCTCCAGGGACAGGACAAATTCTGCTTTTGCTGACATGGGGGTGTGACTGCTCTGTCCCCATCACTTTCAGCTACAGCTTCTGCAAGGGGCCACGCAGGCAGTGCAAAACCTTTTCCAAATATGCTCCATTTTGGGGGTTTCACTGTAGTCAAGGGCAGGAAAGTGATTCCCTGCGTGGAGTCACCATCTCAGAGGTCTGGCACTAGGACTGTCCCTGTGAAAGCACTGGGATTCAGAGCAAGATGATGCACAGGGACAAGGGATATCAAAGAATAAGAAACATGGGGAAACCTTCATGTTTTCCTCTGAAGGATTCCGACTCAGCCTGAGAGAGCTGATCAGGCCCCCTGCCCAGGAACAAAGAGATCATCACCTTTTCTTTTTGTTTTAACCTTCAGAGAATAGAGCCAAGCCCAAAATATACCTACTGCTACCAACTTCTACAGAGTCAGGAGCTGCTTGGGAAACATCCTGACTCCTGAATTTCATCCATGAGACAAGCACTCCTTGATGCCAGTGCTTCTGGGATGACACCTCCAGGGAAGCACCATTTGTTTATTACAGAGCACGCAGGGATGGGAGCAATTGGAGGTTATTATTTCTATTGGAGATGTGATTTCAGGCTGTGAGAAAATTTTAGGCTGCACAAGCCTGAAATAACTCCCTAGGCCAAATTTACAACTGGTAACAGGCAGGACTATCACAGTCACTTGTCATTTTATTAAAAGCCTGCATGACCCCCTGACCTACACAGGCTCTGGAGCTGCCAGCCCAGGAACTGAGAGCAGCGCTGTCAGAGAGGCCAGGTCCCTTCTCACAGGATTATTTGGGCTCAGTATGGCTTTTAAGGCATTAAACACCACCGTGGGATGGCTCTTCTCACAGCCACATCCCCCATGAGGGGGACACAAAGATGCTCCAAGGCTGGAGCCCCTCTGCTCTGGAGCCAGGCTGGGAGAGCTGGGGGTGCTCACCTGGAGAAGGCTCCAGGGACACCTCAGAGCCCTTCCAGTGCCCTAAAAGGATTCCAGGAGAGCTGGAAAGCGACTTGGGACAAGCACTTGAAGTGACAGGACAAGGGAATGGCTTCACACTGATAGACGGTCAATTTAGATAAGATATTAGGAAAGTTTTGTAAAATGAGGGTGGTGAAACACTGGCACAGGTTGCTGAGAGAGGAGGAGATGCCCTTGCCTTGGAAGTGCTCGAGGCCAGGCTGGAGGGAGCTCTGAGCAGTCTGGTCTAGTGGAAGGTGTTCAGAGTTATATCGAAGGACGTGACAAACACCAGATCACGTTCTGGCGATGTACTACACACTCAGCAGTGCTGGCAGGAGGCTGCCAGACCACAAAATGGTTTGGGCAGAAAGCTGTCCTTTCCAGGAAACTGGAACTGTACATCTCCCAGGACACAGCCTTGTACCTGGAGCCATTTCTGTTGGGTTCTGGGGAGGCTGCAGGCAGGGACTGACACAGGGACTGACACACGGACACCCACGGCTCACACGGGAGGCTCTTCTTGGATCCACCGTGGAGACAAGAAAAGTCCTTCCTGATTTACACTGTCTGTGTCACCTTCTCTATCAAATAAAACCAACCACGAAGCTGTGGTCATTGGCTGCACCGAGCTCACCCACAGCAGGAATTGTCCCCATATCTGTGACACCCACCCTCCCCTGGCTGCTTGCAAGGACAAACCCTTCCCCACGAGCTCACTCTCCCCAGGCTGTGCAGCGTGGGGACAAAACTAAATATCACTCCACAGGAAATATTGAGAAATCCAGTCTCTTTGGTAAAGTGATCCTTCCTAAGCACGCAAACCACACGCCCATGATTGATGGAGTGGCTCCCCTTTCAAACAGTCAGCTCATCAGACAATCCCAAAAGCCAGACCCCGAGCCCAGAGCGAGCACGTACAACTGCCTGCAGGGACAAGGGTTAACAATCTTATCTGGGGTCACCAGAAGAAATTCCAAGTAAAACCCACAGCACGCAGATTTCCTGCTTTCTAACCCAGTGCCCTATTTATACCTCTCTTTCTTCACAATGCCAGTGACAGCTTTTTCCTCACTCAGAGGCATGTTTCCTGCTTTCTGAATTGTGACTTTCATTTGTAGCTCATTTCCATAACCTCCGAAATAGAGTTTCAGTGGAAGTGTTAAATGTACTGATAAATTCTTCATGAATCTTAAAGTTATTGGCAGATAGAATGGGGGCAATTTACCCTGTACCAGTCAATTGAAAATTATATATTTCAGAATCCTCTAATGGAATGCAGCAAGGTTTAACTCTGACTGATAAAGTAACACCTTCCTGAGGACGAGGCCAATAACAGAACCTATTTCCAAAATGCAGAGTCCCCAATGTGATGGCAAACAGGCTCATCAGTGCACAGTGACCTTCACAGTCGTGTCTTTATCCCAGGGCACAAACTCTGTGATCACAGGCAGAGCAGCACCCAAACAGCCCTCGGTGCTCATCCCACGGCGTGGGGAGAAGGGAGAGGGAGGGGATTCCGCCCCTGGACTCCTCTCTCATGATACCCCACCTCAAGGGCTGCACCCACCAGTGAGGCCCCCAATGTAAGAAGGACATGGAACTGGAGAGAGTCCGGAGGAGGCCATTGAGATGCTCCAAGGGCTGGAGCCAGGCTGGGAGAGCTGGGGGTGTTCACCTGCAGAAGGGAAGGCTCCGGGGAGACCTCAGATGACCTGCCAGTGCCTAAAGGGCTCCAGAAGAGCTGCAGAGGGACTGGGGACAAGGGATGGAGGGACAGGACACAGGGAATGGCTTCCCACTGCCAGAGGGAAGGGAGAGATGGAATATTGGGAAGGAATTCCTCCCTGTGAGGGTGGGCAGGCCCTGGCACAGGTTTCTAGAGAAGCTGTGGCTGCCCCTGGATCCCTGGAAGTGTTCCAGGCCAGGGACACCCTCCACAGCCTGGGACAGTGGGAGGTGTCCCTGCCCATGGCAGGGGGTGGAATGACATGAGCCTTAAGGTCCTTTTCAACCCAAACCATTCTGTGATTCTGTGATTCCATCTGATCAGGCTGCACTTTGATTAACAAAGCATTTTATTTTCAGTTCACTTTTTGCCAGGAGCATGGCATGGTCCAGCTGCTGGCACTCCTCTGCTTTCTCAATTTTGAAAAGCAAGAGAGAGCAAGAGGAGAAAAAAAAAGAGAGAAAGAGAGAAAAAACAGTCTTATCTGATCCTTATCCCTGCCAGAGCAGGAGCATCTTCAAAACCACTGGCTGAACAAGTTGCACTAAATAATTAGGACACATGGGGGGACTAAAAGTAAAGAAAGACTAAAGCACAGATTTGCTGCAACGTTTCCACTTCACTGGAGTCAGAAACAAGACACAAGGTGCCTATTCTGGAAAACCAGATGTGGCTGTGACTGAACAAAACAGTATGGTCAAGAGGCAGGCAGGGAAAGAAAAGCCACAAAAGTCATCATGACTTATGTTAGGATGTGAAGGTCAGACAGGGAAAGAGCAAAGCCAGGAATTCTGTGGGGTGTGGGGGCCCAACCTGAGCTGTGGGGAAGGTAAGGAAGCATGGGATTAGACCTGTAGTTGCACTGTTTTAGAAATCCTTCTGTTCTTTCTCACGGAGAATAGAGATAAACTGCACTTTCTGTACTTTCTTAATCTCTATGTTTTGTATTAGGTGCTGTATAGCTATGACCAATGACATTGGGAGGTGGATTCTCTGCTGACCAATGGTTGCTAAATTATTAATGGATATATAAAGAAGTTTCTGTAAATAAAACTCTCTCTTTCGCCATCTTGAGGGTTTCTGCTTGCTTCCTTACCAGCTTCCTCTGCCTGCAGCCGCAAATATTACGAGATTCAAACCAACATTAGACCCACTGGCAGGGAAAGCATCCAGCTAGGAAACTCCAGCAGCCCAGCTTCCCTGGAGGGTTTGCACAAGGGAGAAACCAGGGACTGAAGTGTTTGAATTGAGACCAAGTGCCAGAGCATCCTTTAGGAGCAGCCCAGGCAGGCTGACAGACCCAAGGGGACTGTGCCATCCCCTCCACCTCTCTGACATGGGATACAACTCGTTCAGAATCACCCAGGGACAGCACAAGCCCTGCAACAAAAGCCACAAGCACGAGGTCCCTGTGATCAGAGGAGGCCCCACGCGGTGACACGTCCCCTGACACAGCAAGGCCAGAGCAAGGGGCACAGAGCCTGCTGCAAGGCAGCTGCCTGTCCTCACCCTTCCTGGAAAGCTTGCAGAGGTCATAAACTCCAGCACAGTCATCACAGTCAGGTGTCACCGAGACCGAAAAAGCGCTCATTCCAAAATGGAGCTGAAAATGCTGGCATGAAGCAGAGGAATGAGGGAACAGGACTGGACAGGGCAGCAGCCACCTGAGCCCAGCAGAGCTGCTCCCAGCTCGGGCACAGAAACACACACAGCTCCCTGCCCCATATAAAATATTTGTGCATCCTACATAATTTAGAATCCTATTAAATAACTTGACTCCCTTATTTTTCACAGCAGCAAATTCCATGAATTTTGCATGGAATAAAAATTTAGCAATCATAGCAGTTGCTAATTTCTGTGCCGTGCTCAGAGCAGCCTTTCACTTCCCCATAATGATTTTAAACCATTATCCTGCTGTTTCCTTTTTTCTATGGCTGGCATTGAAGAGCTCTGCAAACTATTTGAATTGCGCTGCTCTGAAAAAAAAATCCTGTAGGGGAGGAAAAATTAAATTCAATCATCACTCTACCCTCTGTGAACTGTGAAAGTCTTGGGAACATGAAAAGGTGCTTTCGAAAGGATGTTAAGCATTCAAAAGATTAGACAGCAATGTGCAATTAAATGTGTTCCACAACCCTTTGTCAGAGTATCCAAAACCTTACTTCTGTATGAACTTCAAATCCTCCCACTGGGAGCTTGTTCAAGTGGTTTACTTTAAACCTGTACTTTAGATATTCCATACCTTTCACTTTTATAATTCTTCAGCATATGCTAACACTGGCAGAGTTAATAGTAACTGACTAATTTTAAACCCTGTGATTACTGGAGCTGATTTATATAGTAGCTTCACTTCACAATACTGCGAATCAGGCACGCGGTAATTGCCAAGTTCAATTTTAGCTCTGTCACACTGAAGCATTAGTTTTTATGCCTCAGCTGTTGCCTCCTCCATGCTATAGAGGTAAGTTGATAATGCAGTAGGTTTTGCTGTTAAATATCATAATATTGTGATACCGCATGTCAGATTCTTGCAAGCTTTGTGAGCTATGCATCATCTATTAACTAAATACTTTTATTAAGGGAACGGTTTGAAAAGGTTCCTATTCTAATTTAGCTCAGAGCACTGAATACTGGAAAAGGGGAGAAAATGCAATGTTTAATTCACCACCAAAAGTGACTTGGTGGAGAGAAGCACACACATCATCACCATCATCAGGGAGCTGTGGTAGGAAACGTGAAGGGATTAAACTAAAGCCAGAGAACACAAACCCTCCAGCTGAGGCCCCTCACCCTGGCCTCAGCCTCCTGGCACATCTGGAGCAGAGCCAGGAGCTGTTTCACCCCTCAAAACCTGCAGCTTTGGGGCTGCAGGGCCATGTCCAACAGCAAGAGGCATCCTGACTAAAGAATGGACATCCCAGGGAAATCTTCCCTCCTGTCCCCACGGATGCTGCTGGCAGGGCTCACAGAGCCTGCTGGGACAAGCAGAGAGGAAAAGGTTGAGGAGATGGACACCAGAGAGCTCTTTTTAAGAAGAGGTGGGGCTCCACAGCTCAGGGATGAGCTGCACTTGCAAGAGGAACGAGGCTGTGCTGCTGCTGCCTCGCAGCTGAACCAACACACACAGCTGGGCATTACCAGTAATCTCTTAATAGCACTTAAATCCACCCCTCTCTTGGGCTTCCTGCTAGAAGATTTTCTTTCTTTTTTTTTTCATTATTAAAGTCTGCTCCTATCTAATTTAACGAAAGAGGGTAAACTGGAAGTGTCTTCTTCCCCATTCACACATTCCTTGGTGCCTATGATCAGTGATGTGCTAACACAAGCTGGAGCCCTGAAGGATCGGAGAAGGCTTTATGGACAAGACACAGCCCTGGGGTGGGTCTGGGCGCCTCATCCATCCCAGGGGCACAGGAATGGGGTCTCTGCTCTGGTCCATGGTCGATCTTTGCAATCCTTTGTAAGGAAAGAGCACAATGCAACAGAAAATCTCTCTGTGCAGCCAGGTGCTCATGCCTGTTGGACAACCTGCACTGATCGTAACCCCTTCCTCCCCTCCACAGCTCCCTCAGCCCCAGGCAGATGCAGAGACACCAATCCAAGCCAACAGCCACCCCTGCGGAGGCTCCAGGGACCCTTCTGTTGTGCCACTGCTCAGCAGTCACTTGGCCACTCCCTGGGGCAATTCCCTCTACCAGCACCATCCTTCCCTGAGAAAGCACAGTTTCAAAGACACAGCACCCATGATATTCACCAAAAACATGGATCTCACTCCAGCTCTGAAGTTCATTGCCTAGGAACTCAGCAAAACCCACGGGGACAGTGGTTACCAGTCCAGTGGGCACCTCTCCCATTAACCCTCTCACCACCGGAGCAATGCAAGGAGCCTGAAAATGGGTAAGATGCTCTTCACTATTTTTTCCCTCAGCCTTCCAAAAGGAAAAGAAACAGACAACAACCTAAACAGGGAGCATCCTGCAAGCCTGGAGAGCTGGAGCTGCATTCCGTCGCGGCTCAGAGCAGTGTCCAGGGCTCCCACAGCATAGGCTCCCTGTTCCCTGCAGCCTTTCACAGGAGAAGGTGGGACACTTCACACTCAGAGAATGAGGAAGGAAGAATGTGGGAATTTCGCCAAGTGTGTGGTCACTGGGAGGAAGGAATAGGATGGATGAATTTTTCAGCTTTGATGGTTTTGGTAAAACCAAAGCCGCGTGCCTCAGAATGCTTCAGGAACCCGCTCCACAAATTAACCGACCACAGGGAATTCAGAGGTGGAGTTGATTCTTTGATGTCTGAAGTCACATTTTTTTGCACCCCAGCAGGGATGTCTGACCAGTCCCATTTGTTTCAGAGCCTCTTGCAAGGTCAGTGCTGCTGCAGCAGCAGGCTGGTGGCTGCGTCAGCCCCTGTGGAACACAGCTGGAGGATGCTGATGGCATCGATGCTCTCAGAGGTCTCCTAAAGCTAAAGGTGAGCTTAAACCACACTTTCTCACTTGCATCACACCTGTACTTCCTGTGGTCGTCTCATGATTGCCCAGAGTGCAAACTCCCCATCAAAGCACAGGGAGAGGCCACAGCCCAGCTGGAATCTCCCCAAGCCCATGGCTTGCAGGAGCATGGATTTCCCTGGCAGCAGGACAGGGAGAGGAGGAGCAGGCTGGTGTCACCCAGGGCAGGACCCTGCTCTGCTCTGGGGCACACACTCTGGTAATGCAGAACTCACAGCACTGAGATTCTTCTAAAAAATAACCCTGGAAAGAAATTCCCTGGTAGCAGTATGATTCCTCTCTCCCTTATACATCCACATATCCACACTTTGCCCATCTTAGCTGTGTTTTTTAGGAACTGTCCTTTCCTAAGTGTCCAGTAGGATCATTTTCAGCTGCAGCCCCAAACTCTGCTGAGCCACACGTCATTGCAGTAATATCCAACACCCGAGCTCCTAAATTAAACAGAGCTTTGTGCCCACAGCAGCCACAAAGGAAGCCAGCAGAGCTCATCTCTGTGTCCTCTGCTCATGCAGAGCTGGGAGTCTCCACAGCCACCTCTACACATCAGCCTGCAAAGCTGATGCAAGGAGGTTTGCATCCTGTGGGCACATCCTTGCCAGAAAAAAATGGTTTGGGTTGCAAGGGGCCTTAAAGTCCATCCAGTTTCACCCCTCTACCATGGGCAAGGACACCTTCCACTATCCCAGGTTGCTCCAGGTCCCAACCTGGCCTTGAACACATCCAAGGATGGGGCAGCCACAGCTTCTCTGGGCACCCTGTGCCAGTGTTTACCACTGTCATTGTAAAAAGAAAAAAACCCCTTCCTTATATCCAGTTTAAATTGACTCTCTTTTAGTCTGAAAACATCACCCCTTGCCCTATAGCAACAGGCCCTGCCTAAAAAGTTTGTCCTCATCTTTATCAGCCCTCTCCAAGTACTGAATACACAAGGGCTGGAGCTTGCACAGCATTTCACCACCCATAATTTCATGGCTTCACACCAGCTGTGAGCTCTGTTCCCCTCTGGGACAGAAAAGGGGCATTGCCACAACCAGCCCTGGAACGCTGAATGCTGGGGGAAGCTGTGGAACTCCAGCCCTACCCCAGAAGCACATCCCACCCCAAAAACACCTCCTGCTCCCAGCGGGGACCAATCCCTCCAGCAGCATACCCAAGCCATCCCCACCCACGTTTTACAATTTGTACATAACAAACTAACTGCAACATTAAGCTTAAAATAAAAGCACTGACACCTTTGCACAAAGAGATGTTGACTTCTCTTTCTAATGCATTTAACTGCTTTTTAAGAAAACGTCCTCATTATTTTATGTGAAAGGGAAAGAGGCAAGCAGGTGGTCCTGCCTGTGTGTGTCATTTGTCCCCTACCTCGCTGTTATGTGACTAAACTGAACATTCACGCAGGTCTGCAGTGGGCAGTTAGGAAAAAAAGAAAACAAGAAACCCCCTAAACTAAAAAAAGGGTCTGTTGGTGTTCAGATGAGAAAATAAAAGATATTTCACCAAAGTCTATTTGGTCGTGTGCTGACGCATGGAGAGGTTTTATTTAAAGCATTGAAAAACTTCTTGGCCCCCTCCTCAGGCTGCCCAGTGCCCCCCAGGTTCACATGTAAATGTGAAACCGATTTGTTGGGGTGAGATTATGCATCACCGAGGGGAGTGAAGGGAGGAGGGAGATGAGGAACACGAAGAAGTACATCAAGAACTGGCCCCCAGAGACCTGTGTGATGCACATCCCCACATCACACTGGCAGCTCCCAGAATCCAGGCCCACTGGGGTTTATTTGCTCCAGAGCAGGAATTCATTTTGCACTCAACTAATGTAAGCCCAAAGTGCTTTCAAACAATATTCCTCTAATAGAGACATTACGAAAGCCATTATTTTCCTGTTTAGAGTCAAACTACGCAAATACAAAGGGAACTTTATTTTAAACAAACTACCATCATCACAAAAAAATGGATACCAAATATTCTTTTCCAATATAGGGGGAATTTAACTTTCATTTTTGCTCTTCTTGAAGGAGACAAGAACACCAGCTTGGCAAATACCAGCTCGTGCAGCAACACGATAAAAAAACTGGAAAACACTTCCCTCCAAATCCTCTTCCTTAATGAGAGTTAAGAAAGCTCTGTTTAATAATATATTTAATTTCAAGCTCTCTTTCCTCCTACTTTCTAGAAAAGCATACATTCCAACGACACACTGAAAAAAAATTCTTCCTTTCTAATTGATTTCTAAATTGTTCCCAGTTATGTTCTTGAAAGTATTCCCAGTTGTCTGTGACATTTTCAGGCTTCCTACCCACCCCACCAGCATCTATAAGGATTTGGGGGGGGCTGTGTTTGTTGCTATCGCTGGATAAATCCAAAGCAGCTCAGAGGAAGCAGATTTGCTGCCCAGGGAACGAGCCTGATCCTGGCATCTTCCATGCACCATCCTGCTTGTTCAGAGCATCTCTGAGTTCAGCTGTGTTTTACAGAGCCTGGAACTCCAGCTCACACTCAGCATCCGTCACTGGGCAGCCTTGCCTGGATCCAGGTGACTTCTAAATGTCAGCTTTGCTGAGCAGCACAGAGATACCTGCAATAGCTGCTGTCCCAAAGCTGTCACTGTCACCACCTTTCCACGCAGGGACACTCGGAGCCGAGGTGGGCACAGGTGGGATGAAATGCTGAGATGACCAAGCCATGCTGCGGCCCTCTGGCAAGAGCAGTCCCAGGGGAAGGGCTCCAAGCAGGGCAGCAGGTGAGAGCTCTTCACCAAAAGCACCCAAGTGGCTTTGCACAGGGCTTTTTCCTCTCTCTGCCTTGCCATGGATGCCACGGGCAGCACAGAGCTCTGGCAGCAATGCCCTGCCCTGGTTTATAAAGCTCTCGCAGGGTGGAGGCTCCACCACTGCACCCCTGCCCCCCAGCAGGTCTTCCTGGTCCTCAAGGACTTCACTTGGCCACGAACAACACAGAAGAGTGAAGATTATTTCTGCCACCATCAGGACATCTGCTCGGTGCTGATGCTGAGCCTTGTTCCAAATATATCCCTGGGATGGAATGCTCTGCTGCAGCCCCAGCACCACACCCAGCACTGCTGCTGCTGCCAGTGCCAGCACTGCTCCTCGGCCCCAATGGCAATGCTGAAGGTTTCCATGCTCCTCTGAGGACAAGTTTTGGGGATGGGGACACCTTACAGGAACACCCTCCGGAGTCCCACCATCCCTGTTCCCGTGCTGTAGGATGCATGGAGGATCAGAAGGTCCCACAGCTGCTGGAGGCTGGCAGAACATCCTCTTTAAGCTCCAGTCGCACTGCAGCGCCACCACAGAACCCAAAGGGAGGCCAGGACACAGCCTGGATGCAGCCCCCGAGCCCCAGATCACAGCTGTGTCCATTCCACCTCATCCCTAGGTTGAGAAAAGGCATTTTTGGGTGGAAACTCGAGTGCCACATGGGCACAGTGTCCTGCACAGGCAGGCTGTTGCTGCAGAGCATCTCCCAGCTGTGCTGCATTGCAGCAGGAGCATCAGGCCACACTCCCCAGCCTTTAATTCTGTGGCAGTGAGGATTAACTGGACACTGCAATAGGTGTAGATGCACAGCAATCTTAAGCCTTCGTCAGCCTTACTAAGGCTAATTTATTATCCTTTCTGCTCTGGAAACAAGCTCTACCTTCATTTACACCTTCACCGGCTCAAAGGAGGTTTCAGAGGTAAAACCTGGACAAATTTTATCAATGAGTTCAAATCGAGCTAAATCAGAAGGAGGAATGGATTTACCCTAATCCCCTCCAAACATTCATCAACATCACCTGCCAGCTCAGCAGGATTTAATCTCTTTTTAATCTCTCAAAAGCAGTGGAGTGGATGAGGAAGAGGTTGGGCACACAGCTATGGTGGATCTCTCTCTCTTAGATTTTCTTTCTTTCTTTTTTTTAGATACTTCTGGCTGCCAAACCACATGAAGCAGTGCTTGGAAATTCATTAGGATTTTAATATCACTTTCCAGGCAAACTCCTGGTTTGGCCAGAACACTGAATGGCTGAGGAGAAGAGGTGCCCACCCAGGAGCCTTGGAGGAACTCGGTGCCTCCATGAAGATGCCCCTGGAGCTCCAATTCCATCAGCGAGCACAGGGACTGCTCAGGCAGGCTCTGCCCTGGACCGAGGGCAGGGATGGGGTGGAGAGGCACCAAGTGGCAGCAGGACCCTCCCACAGCAGCCACCAACACTGCTACAAACCCACGAGGCAAAAACACATCTTCACCGCGCTCCGCGAACAGCTCCAATCCCAGCCCTGAGCGCCTCACGGGGTATTCTCCTGCCTCCCACTAGAAGTGCCAGCGCCAGCAGCGATGCTGGCCCAGATGGCCGGGGTTGTCATGGCCAGTGCCACCGCTCCCTTGGCTCAGCAGCCCAGGGGACCCTGGCACAGCACGAGGCTGATGGCAGCGGAGCCGGCGCGGGGGCTGCGGCGCCTTCGGGAGCCCCCGGATCGCAGCGTTAGCGTGAGATTCGAGGTTTACATAACACCAGCGAGAGCTTTTGGCAGAGACAATTGGTATTAGCGAGGGAAAGGAAGCATCAGGAACAGCCGGCAGAGCAAAGAGACACCTCTCGCAGCAGGCCCCCGGGCTAGGAAGAAAATAAATAACAAATGCAACAGAAGCAACACTTGGACAGCAGAGAGGGAGAGGGGAAGCCTCCGCAGAGGGAAACCAAGCCTGGATCGTGGCTGAGACGAGCAGGGAATTAAACTTTCCGTTGTCACCTCCTTCCCACCCGCGTGGGACCGAGCTTTGCGCTTCACCAAAGCGCTCCGGTCACGCCTGCCACGCTCACACAGGACCAAGGGAAAGCTGAGCCTCGCAGGGCTCTGGGGCTGGAGGGATGAGCAGCCCTGACCAGCTGTGGGGCTCAGCAGAGCCTGAGCAGGGACCCACGGCTCGGAACTCTCTGGCCACCCAGCCCTGCAGAGCCTGGCGCTGTCACTGCACCCGGCACAGCGCCGCGCTCAGAAACCTTCAGCCCCACAAACGTCTTCATTTTCAACCCAGCTCAGCCTGGTGGTGCTGGGTTTCACTCTAGCAGGTCACATTTATCACAGAATATTCTGAGGTGGAAGCGACCCACGAGGATCATCAAAGTCCAGCTGGTGACCAGGCACAGGACAGCCCCAAGGATCCCAAACCAAATCCAGAAAAAGCCCCAAAAAAGGCAGGATTTCCCCACTGGCCTCATTAGTATCTCCACGATGGCCAGAGGGATGAGGCCACCAGTTTCAAGTGACCCAGGTGGCCCCTGTCCTGCTGTATGTCCCACACTGCCACCAGAGAATCACAAAGGTGGGAAAAAACCTCCAAGATCATCAACTCAGCACTGCCCAGGCCACCACTAAACCACATCCCCATCATCACATCTCCCTCTTTCTGGAAGCTCATGCCCACCCCCAGAGAGCAGGACAGCACCCTCCAGCCCTGTTTCACAGCTCCTGAGGCCATCTGGTCCCTCTGGCCTGGTGTCCCAGCGATGCGAAGAGCCCCAGCAGCTCCCCAGGAGCCTCTGGATCCTGCAGCTTTACTGTGCTAAGCGAGGAGGCAGCCTGTTCTCGAGACCTTTCAGTGCCAAGCAGAGCATCCCTTCCAAGCTGGCACCGTCCCCACGCGCATGGCACGATGACAGTGACACAAGCTAAAACCCCAGGTCCAGCAGCAGGCTCTTCCTGCCTCTGAGCTAGCCAAGATTTCCAGCTCTGGCGGCCAATGAGAAGCTCCAGTTGAGCTTCAGAACATCCTAGAGCAATTCCTCAAAACAAGAGGATGTTGAAATCCACATTTCCCAGGGAATTCAAGCGGTGCTTTCCTGAAAATGGGAACTGTGTCTGTGGCTTCATGTGCCATTTGTGGAGGGCAGCTCTGGACAGCAGGACTTAAAATCAATCTCAATCCAAAAAGTTTCCAAGATGAACCTGGATTTGCCTGCGATTCAAGGATCCTGTTTTCGAATCCAGTTGGGGTTGAAAGGGACCTTAAAGGGCATCCCCCCTGCCATGCACTGACAGGGAGGTGCAGGAGTGGGAAAAGAGGATGAGAATTTTGTGTGAGGCTGCCCTTGTTTCCGACTCTTAATTAATTTCCACTCAAACTTGCACATTATGACCCTTCCAGGCAAAAAAGAAAATTTTTAAAAATATAATACATAAATAAATATATAAATAAATAAATAAATAAATAAATAATAATGCATGCAGGGAAAGGAAGCCAGAGGCAGCTCTGGAGCCTGCAATCCAGATCCCTGCTCCCAGGACATATTTCTAAATCTTAGTCAATACCACATGTTTTCCAAGGAACGAGGCATTTCACATTTTATTAATTCTAACTAAAGCCCTTTTTATTGCAAACTTTCTATTTAGCATTTGATTGCAGCCACCACCGAGACTCTCACTGTATTAGAGCAGAAAATCTATTGATATTTTTCTTTCCTGCCATCTCAATCCCAGAAGGTGCTATTGAAATTAGTTTAAATACACTTCCAGAGGTCCCTTCCAGTGTGATTCATGATTTTTAACATTTGTTTTTTTGGTGCTCTCACACTAATGTGGTACAGCACTTCCACAGCTGACTGAAGCTCCATGTTGTTATTCCTCCCAAAAAGAAGGCCAAATATGCCAACCAACTCACTTAAAGGGCTGCAGCTTTATGAAGCTAAAAAGATAATTTCAATACTTTTCCCCTTCTCAAAGTCCAACTCTTAAATGGCAAAACCAGCTTAATTCAGTGTTCAAAAAACCACCACTCCGGTCTGATTTAAATCAAATGGTTAAATACTCCACATGTTTGGCACAGCCAGAACTATCTGCTTTGCAAACAGATGGCCACCCACTATTAATTTGCCACCTTGACACAGAAATGCAGGTTGTCAATTAATTAAAAAAACAAATGCCAGCAGTCTTCAGTTCACATTCTGACCTGCAGCCTTTTCTCTTTATCTGAAGTGGGAAATATATATATATATAAAACTACCACCTACTAATGCAAACTCTTGGCACGTAATAAATGCTGTTCTCAGCTTGAACTGATTTATCAAGTGGAAACCACCGTGTCGCCAACATCCGTCTGGGGTAGAGGAGCCCAGACCATAATTCCAGTGTCGGTCCCTAAATATCCCTGGATTGAAGGCTGACCTCACTGTCTGGCTGCAGGGCTGGACCCACGGCGCTCGCTGGAAGGTTTTTCTTCAAGGGCTGTTTGATCTTCAATCAACAATGCTTATCAGTGCTACAGTCTGCCAGCCATTCCCAAAAGTTTGATATTTTTAACAGCACATTCTTCTTCTCCTTTGAGTGCTATTTAGAGACAAGATAATGCAGCAGGGGAAAAGTTGCCTCCCTGGGTTGAACATGGACGAACAGAGCAGGATCCTATTGGGGGGAAATATTTTCCAGTGTTACAAGCCCAAGTTACTGTGCTTTATATTCCACTCCCCCCCCCAGGATTTCTGCTTTTTCTTCTTCACATTATATTCTAATGCTTTTTCGGGCCATTGCATAAGCTGAGATAAACCAAGATAATTCAGTTAGAATTCACTAAAGTTTTCATACATTTTATTTCCACGCTGTCAAAGTTTCTTTTCTTTTTGTTGAGGACTCCAGGGCACATTGCCCCCTCTTCTGCCAGGAGGGACTAGAGATCTAATTCCCTAAAAATACATCATTCTTCCATTGCAGTCAAAATGTTCTGAGATAGCTCAGTGTATAAAACCCCTCTGTTCAAAGAAACATGCATGAAAAATAAGAAATGGGGAACAGATCTGTTATTTGTTGATGAAAAAAAAAAAAAATTTAGGGTTCACTGACTGTAAGTTGTNAGAGGATGTTGAAATCCACATTTCCCAGGGAATTCAAGCGGTGCTTTCCTGAAAATGGGAACTGTGTCTGTGGCTTCATGTGCCATTTGTGGAGGGCAGCTCTGGACAGCAGGACTTAAAATCAATCTCAATCCAAAAAGTTTCCAAGATGAACCTGGATTTGCCTGCGATTCAAGGATCCTGTTTTCGAATCCAGTTGGGGTTGAAAGGGACCTTAAAGGGCATCCCCCCTGCCATGCACTGACAGGGAGGTGCAGGAGTGGGAAAAGAGGATGAGAATTTTGTGTGAGGCTGCCCTTGTTTCCGACTCTTAATTAATTTCCACTCAAACTTGCACATTATGACCCTTCCAGGCAAAAAAGAAAATTTTTAAAAATATAATACATAAATAAATATATAAATAAATAAATAAATA
>VZRL01003953.1:498687-742176 GCA_013397895.1 Origma solitaria | reverse complement strand
GGCCGCCGCCGCCGGGGGCTCGGGCACCGCGGGCAGCGCCGCTGGAGCCCCTCGGAGGGGCCCGGGCCGCTCCTCGGCCCCATCCCCGGCCGCCCCGGCGGTTCCCGCTGCCCGCTGAGGAGCCTGTCACACCTTCCGTGCCCCACAGCCCGCCCCGTGCCCCGTGTGCCCTCTCCCGACACGGGACGGTGCCCAGCCGCTTCATTTCCCTCTGAGCTGGTGCCCACCCGCTGATGAAGGATGCTCTCCATCGCACTGATCCACCCTAAGCAGGACCCCAGTAGGTACCTCCGATAGGTCCCCCATTCAGAGCCCCAAGGACACCCTATTTCTGCAAGGCCTGCGCCTCCCCGCGCTCTCCCAGCCTGGAGAGAGCAGCCAGGCTCACCCTCTGCGCCTGGCATTGCCGTCCCGCTCCCCAGGGCACACAGACCCCCATTCTCTCCGCTCTCGACTCCTCGCTGTGTTTACAGATCCCGCTGCTGGGAGGCAGCTCCATCCATGGCCACCCTCCCTGCCATCCCCCTCCGACTCCCACGGGCCGGGACTTTGGGGGCACGGCAGCCTGGAAACGCCAAATGTGTCCGTGGGGAGGGAGGATGCTCAGAGGTGAACAGGCTGGGCGTGCAGGGTTCCCCCTTCCTGCCCCCCTGCCGCAGGCTCCGCGCTCTCCCGCTCCCTTCCAGAGGCTCACAGCAGATCCCTCTGGAAAAGTAGCCCAGTGGGAGAGAATATTATATACAGAGCATTTTTGCGGTATGTTATCCCATCCCCAGATAGAGGGAAACGCTTGAAAGTTGCAACAACCGATCCATATGCTGGCAGAGAGCTGGGACAGGGCTGGTAGAGTCAGTTTGCTGGCAAAGCTCCAAGAGAAATTGCCTTTTTTTTTTTTTTTTAAAAAGCCCTCATGACTCCAAAGGCTCATTTCCAACATGCACCCTTCAGGACTCTCTGGAGCTGGAAAACTGAGCTAAATAAATGCTGAGTTCTTCCTCCAGCGTCTTTCATTGCAAGAGTGGGGCCAATTCCTGCCAAATTCAGGGAGAAGGAAGGCAGGCTGTGGTTTCGAGGGAATGCCAGCTCCAGGAATCAAGTGATTATGTAAAAATTGTAGCTCTCATTTAAATTAAAAACAAGCTTTCAGCCCTCGTGAAGGTGGAAAAAATTGATTTAAGGATAAAAATTGACTTGGGCGCAAAAAACACTTCACATTTATTATTATTTTCCAAACTGTGTGATTTTTCTGGAGAATCAGCATCGATCATTCTCCATTTAGCAGCAAAGCAGGTCGGCTTCAGGAGTTCTCCACCAGGGAAGCTGCTCCGAGGGCTCCCAGTCAAAGGCATAATAGAGATGTTTAATATTTTGCATTAAAACTTTGAATATCTGAGCTCCACTGATCTGTGCCCTTCCTGATTTACACACCCCCCGAAAGGACTGGTCTTCCTCTCTCCCTGTTTCAGCAAATACTGAACTGACATGTCACATTATTAGAGCTTCATTATTTTTGTAAAACCTTCCCAAGTAGAGTGACTGGTATATTACGAAGTATAAATAATTAAAACTAAACGAGAGATGTCAAAATAATGGAACAAAGTGTATTTTATGATGCATTATTCTGGCTTGTTTATCCACAAAATTCAGTAATTAGTAAGCAGCCTCTGAGTCATTAGCAAGGTTTGACTGTATTATTATCTTTATTAATTATCATAATTATTATATTTCTTGTATTGTGGAGTCATTGCTAGCAGCTTTGCAGTTAAGGCAGAATTGACTTTCCCACTAAAAGCAGGATTTAATTCTGTTGTTCCCTACAAAAATGAACACATTTCATCACCAAACATGCAACATCTCCCTGGCAGGTACAACCCAATTTATTTCCCGTGCCTGAGACACCCCAGCAGCCCCTTTCAGACCATTCCAAAGCCCATTTTTTCCCAATAAATCCCCTTTTTCTCCAATTAACAACACTCAGCCCTGTCAAACTTTGCACGTTCATCTGCCTCTGTTAGACCTCGAACAGAGAGTGATCTGAAACACCCGGCGTCACAAAGTGTTATTGCTATTAATAGCCAGAATGCTTTTATATATATATACATATACATATATGTGTGTGTATATATATATATATGTATATACATATATATGCCAAGGGAAGCTGGCAGAGGGAATGCTCCCCATCCATGGAATGTTCTCACAGCTCACCTCGTGTCTGCAGTGCTTCTCCAAAGACTGTCTGAAGAAGAAGACAACCCAGCAGAGCTGAGCATCACCCCTGGCCTGGTTCTACCCACAGTTCTCTGCCCACGCATCAGCAGCTCCTGCCCCTGCCCAGCCTTTCCATGTGCCCAGGAAGCCTCCAAATTGTGCCTGCTGCTAAATCCTCCTCCAGCCTGTTTCTCCCATGTTTTCGTGTGTTTTGTCCCTGGGGCACTTTGCTGTTGAGCAAATGGGGCTCTGCCAGGAGATGCAGATTGGTCTGAACTCCTGCTCCCCTCCAGCACTTCTCCATGTCAGATCAACAGTGGACCATGGAGGTGGTCCCAGGGCTGGAGCCCCTCTGGGAGAGCTGGGGGTGTCCAACCTGGGGAGGAGAAGCCTCCAGAGAGATCTAGAACCCCTTCCAGTGCTGGAGGAACCCTATAAGAAAGACTGGAACAGATTTGTTATCAGAGCTTGTTGGGATAAGACAAAGGGTCGAGACTTTGGGTTTTTTCCCCAGCGTCCACAGGGGACAGGAATGGCCTGGGATGGCTGAAGGGAACCAGCAATACCACTGGAGCTGCAGCATCCCCAACAGGGCTGAGCCAAGCAGCCAAAAAGACTGAAAACAGCAGATCTTTGCCTTCCTTTTCCCAGTTGAGTCCCCCCAAACCCCAGAACGTCTGCAGCTGCTTTGGCTGGGCAGCTGAAAGAGGAGCTCCCAACATGACAACTCACATTTCATGCCTAACGTTAGCCCTGGAACAGAAACAGCAGAGTGTGATTATCTCAGCAATCCCATTTAAGCCACACGGACTCCTCACAAAGAAGGGAAAACTCTACAGTGAGTATTTCTAAATATTAGGCTAAACCTGAACAATCATCATTTCAAAGGCACTTTTCTGAAGCAGGGAAAAGTCTCCGAATCTATCAGATTCATTATTTGTTTCAAAGTAGTCCTCCTGCTCTCAACAAACCATCTAAAAAGCCTGCTGAAATGATTTTTAAGATAATTTAGCACAGTGCAGTTTATTGCTTTAAAATACTGATATCATTTTCCCCACTGTATTATGCAGCTATATTTTGACATTTTAGTCTTATCCCCAGTTTATGTCTGAGAATGATTTAATTCTGAGCTCCACTCCTCGTTCCCACCTGGAAGTAGAGGGATCTCTAAATATTCAGTAGTTTCAGTGGTCATAAAAAATGCTGAACAAATGGATAAAGCCAATTGCCAATAAACACAATGCAAATGTGTACATTTAAATGCAGTGAAATTTGATTAATTAAATCCACATTGCATCTGGATTTACATGTAATACAAAACAAAATTAAATGCTGCTCAAAAGCTTCCTGTGGCTGGGGCTGATTGAAAACATCTTCGTTTACCTGTGTGGGGTCTGGGTCAGGAACTGTGCTGGTAAATAGAAACATTCCCAATCTAGATAAGCTAGATTTGACCCACAAATCAAGGTTATGAATTTGGCATTTCATGTCATTTAAAATCTAATGTAAAATTGCATCTCTCTGCTAACAAAACAGATGGTATTAGGCCTTCTTTTTGGCATTGGGTTTTGGTACCTGTCCAAAAAATCTTCTTGACATCCTTTAAATGCAGCTATTTAACCACCTGTCACTTTGCTTTAGATGCCCATTGAATTTCTGACAGGAAAAACATTATTTTGTCTACACGTTATTCCATGACACAAGAAACGTAGCACATATACAGCAAAGTTTACACATTGTGTGAAAATCTCTTTAAAAAAAGGAGAGAGTTGTTACATGCTACTAAGGCAATTACTCCATAATTAATGTCATTGATAGGATAAAACATTCCAGAAACCCAAATATAACAAAACAAAACAAGCTGAAACATGACAGAGGAGCCTCACAGCACTGACTTACCATTTTCTTCTGCCCAAGTGAAAATATCTCACCTTTAGTCAAATACCAGCCTGGCTGATGTGTATAAGCAAATAATTTTCCCCCAAAAAATCTCCATTAACATAAATATGCTAAAGACAAAATGTCCCAATACTGTGAAAAATATCAGCAAGTTTCTTCTCATGTTCAAGATTATGAAAATGCTTGGATAGTTTGATGCATCAAAGCTTGGAGCCGTTCTTCAGAGAATCATGGAATGGTTTGGGCTGGAAAAGACCTTAAAAATCATTGTTTGTCCCATGGCAGGGACACCTTCCACTATCCCAGGCTGCTCCAAGCCCTCTCCATCCTGACCTTGGACACTTCCAGGGATTCAGGGCCAGCCACAGCTTCTCTGGGCTTTTTCCTGCTAATCTTCGGGATCGTTCCAAAGACCACACATATTTGTTTCTGCTGGCCAAAAGTTTCAGCACTTGAGGTGAAATCCTTTCACTAATTAAGGCAGGGAGAGCCTTGTCCTTAACCTCACCTCCTTAAAGCCACACCCAAAGCCACTCCTGATTTTTCAAAGCATCAAAGCAGACCCCACCCTCCAGGATGGGTGGAAAATGAATTTACTTGACAGCAGCAGACTTGGGAGGCAGCTGCAGGTGGCTTCCTTGGAAACCCTGACCATGAGCTCTGTACTCACATCTGTCCTGAGTTTGCATTTGACTTTGCTCATTGTTTGCCTGTTTGGCTGCCTGGCATCCTCATTTCCCAGGGAAAGGTAACAGCTTCCCTACTTCCTTGTGCTGCTCCATGGGCAGAAAAGATTCCAAATGTTTTGTGTTCCTTAAACCTGACCTGGCCAAGGATGTTCCTGAAAACTTGGGGCACCAAGATAAGTGTGGCTGCACAGGAGAGAGGGGCTTGTGCTCTGGGGAGGAGGAAGGACGCAGGGCTGTTTGGAGATGAAGGCTAGATCCATCTGGGGGGGTTTGGAACAGCGTTGCCATTTAGAATTCCTCCAGGAAAATGTAAGTTTTCCACAGGTAAACTGTGAGCAAAGAATGGGAGGGTACATCCAGGAGCAGAAATACATCTCACACAGTTTGCAAGCTTTACCCCAAAGCCAGACTGGACGCTTGCAGGAACAGAGAGGCGAGCAAGCTCTGGGGAAGGAGTCGTGGATAACCCATGAGTTTGGGGCAAAGGCAACAATCCAGCCCCCAGATCCAGTCAAAAACCTCTCCTTCACCAAGGTGGACATGCCAAGGTCCACTTTCCCTCCTCAGTCACCTGCTCCCCAGTGGAGGCATTTTTTCTTCATGAGAAATCAGTAAATTCTCATGGGCTTCCCACGTTTTGCCCACGTGAAGAGAGAGGGAGCTGTGATCAGCCCCAAATCCCATTCTCAGCCAGGCAAATTCGGAACCACTCCATTTCCCTGGTGTGGGACACTTCCCTAACACTTATTCACTAAGTGTTACAAAAAAACATTTGAAACAATTTGTCAGGGTCTTGTGCCACTTGTAGAACAGAGGAAATTAATCCCAGGTGCCTCCCCAGCTGCTGGAAAGAGAATTACACCAGAGATGAATTTGGCTTCGTATCTCTAATTTTACTGTGCAGGCGCCAAGAAGTATTGCTTTTGATTTCAAGGATGTCACATACTGTGACCAAGTTTAACAGTTTCTTCAGTTTCTTCCTCCTAAAGTAAAGGAGTCATTTCTCATAACCACGCTGTCAGTGAGTGTCTTGCGCTCGGAAAGTGAAGCAATTGAATCATCTCGTCGGTTCATTTTGAGGGGTGAAGCCAACGCTCCCCTCCTCTACCTGGAAAATTAATCTTTCTCAGAGCAGCTCTCAGGCTCCTCAATGCAGAAGAGAGTTACTTTTGTTTTATAAATGATCTCCTGAGCTTGCAATAGTTGGGTTTTCTCTAAACTTATTCAATATTTCGACAGTGCAGGGGAGCTCCCGTGCTCACCTTCAGCTTCAGGGAGAAGATTGGCAGCTGATCTTCAACTTTTTTTTTTTTTTTTTTTTTTAAAGCTGGCTTCCCATGGCTCTGCTTTGCCAAGGTGACAAGAAAAAAAAAATCTATTGTGAGATTTGCTAATTGATCTAGGATTAAATGTCAAAATGCATTTTAGCTCAGTTTCATCGCTGTGGTTTTTTCTTGTGTTTCTAAGTCTCCACTTTTGCTTTCACCCCACAAATCATCGCTGGGCATTTTGGGGCAGGGTGGGAATTTCCCAGGCTAGCCTCTGAGCTGAGGTGAACCACATGTAGCACAGTTTAAAAATGTTTTTGCATGTATTCCCACACATGGAGACAGGCTGCACCCCTGCTTGGCAGCCCAAAATACATCTCCTCAAGAATCAAGGCTAAAATTACATCCCAGCTTCCACCTGCTATATATACATATTATACATTCCTAGAGACAGAAAGTTACCTTTTTAAAAACAAAAAATGTTAATGAACCTGGAGATGATCAGAGGTTTTTAGCTCTTTCAGCCTGACCTGGGATGACTCCTGCTTCCTCAGATGGTTTGTCATCCTCCTTGCAGGGCTAATGGAGTGAGGGAGAGGAGAGGCTCGACACAGGTCTGACATTAGGCATTTGTAATGGCATTGCTAAAGCATTTCAGGGGCTGAAGCTTTGAACATGAAAAGGAACTCTGACTCCCCGGGCTTTTGGCAGCCTTCCTCCAGAGTTTCTGCTGCCCATGGAAATGCTGGTTGGTGTTATTAGCTGAGCCGGACAAATAATGGATTTTCATTTCAATGGCAGAACTAAAGACTCCAGCAATGCCAGGGAGGGTGCGGGGAATTATCACGGGTTAACCCCAAAATGTTCTCTGTCTGAAACAGAACTTTCAGCTCAGTGTCAGGTTACTTCCTTCCCTCTCTATCATGAGATAATTACATTTGTGAGGAGACAGAGGCCTTGTTTCCGAGTGAAAACTGAAAATGGCTCATTTTTAAAATGTGAAATGAGATATTTTGAATATTTTCAATTTGTCTCCCCACCTCTCTTTCTCTGCAGAAAGAAGTTGCAAAATTAATACAAATCGCAAGCTGGTTAACCTTGATAAGTTCAGTTTTCACTAAAAAGGTGCCTCCTCCCATCAGTGCTGCAGGATGAGCTTTGTCCGGGTCAGGCCCAGCTGAAGAGACCTCGGTTCTGGTGAAATACAATTCACACTCTTCCTCCTTTTAGTCTCTGCCCCTCTTTTTCCTCCCTACCTCACTGTTGCTGCCCTGTTCTCCATCCTGCCTTCTACTCCTGCCTCCTCTCCTTCATCTTCTGGGCTGGAGCTCCACCTTGTCCAGCTGCTCTGTGTTATTATACAAGCCCTCCCCCTTGAATAAAAGCAGCATCACAACCCCTGGCAAAGTTTCTTTCTTTGTTTCCTAAGCTGTGAATGTTTCTTAGAAAACTGGCACATCATGGATGTTATACAGCTTCCTCCACACTGGGTTTTTGCTTTGATTCTCAATAAACTTCATCCCAGATTCTGCCATTTTATTACTATTTGCCTCTACACAGTTAGAAAAGGTGAAAACCAGTCCCTGAGCAAGGCAAACAGCCTGGAATCAGCAGGGCCATGCAGGCTGAGCCCCTCAGCACATCCTTGGATCAAAGAGAAATACAACTTTCAGAAATCCAAACCCCATCACTAAACAGCTCCTGTTCTGGCCACTTCAACTTTCAGAAAGGCTTGCTCCAAGACACAGCATGGGAAGTGGCTATGATTCTGCAGGAAGACAGGGGTGTGGATGATGAAAATCAGATTTTAGAGGGAAATTAAGCTAACTAAACAAGCAATGGCTCCCATTCAGCAGCACGTGTGTGCCACGCACAGGAACACCCAAACCCCAACCTACTGAGGCTCTGGTGCATCCAGTCACTCCCTGTCCCAGCACTGCTGCAGGACTTCATGCACTAAGGCATCATTCCAGAATGCCAGAGGTGGCTGCCCCTGGATCCCTGAAGTGTCCAAGGCCAGGCTGGACAGGGCTTGGAGCAGCCTGGGATCGTGGAAGGTGTCCCTGCCCATGGCAGGGGGTGAAACAGAAACTCTTTAAGGTCTCTCTCAACCCAAACCGCTCTCTGATTCCCATCCTGATATTCCTAGGGAATTTCAGGGCTTTCCACATTACACTGACACAACTGCCACTCACCATGTCACCAGGCAGGGCACCAAGGCTCCAGGGGAAAGTGCCCTGGGAGCAGAAGCTGCACAGTCCCTGTTCACTCTCTGCATCCAAGGAGTCTTTGGAGAAAGTCAGATTTTTCCCCATGGGATCACCTTAACAAAACATCAGTGAAACAAAACATCGGTTGTGAGCTGGGCAGAGGGATCCTCTACAAAATAAGTTTTAATGCTCTATTTATTTATTTTCAAGCAGATTAAATAGTTCCTGTGAGTTAAATAGAAAGTTTTTTTAAGAAACAGGACACTTTTTCCTGTGGCTACATTTCCAGCCCTGGCTGAGAGGCTGTGGGCTGGCTGGGCTGTCCCATCGTGTCCTGGGCCATGGCAGCCCCAGCACGGTGATGCAGAGCAGAACCCACATCTCCGGAAATTCATGTTTTCCCCTGAAAGGGGAGAGTCTCGAGATTTCAAACAAACCTTTGCCAGCTGACTGTGCAACTAAAGAAAACACTGATGTAATTCAATGAACAATGAGGAACCCAAACTTAGCACAATGATCATTCTGGCTTTGTTTTCAGTTTCAGCAGCTCTGCACAGCATTGATTACATTCACAGGGGCCACGTTTGCAGAAACCAAGGTCTGCAAGGCAGTGCATTCTTCACTTGCGGGAAGAACACACCCCTGCTCCCTGTGAATGCAGACACGAGCAGACTCTGGCAAGGTGAATCCCATCTGCAGGAATTAAATCAAGTTTGAGGGTGTGCAACAGCTCTGCTCATTCCCCCTGTCCCTTTCATCCTTATTCTAAGCAAGCTGGTCGAGTTTAAGGTGTCCCTGCCCATGGGAGAGGATTGGAATGAGATGGTCTCTAATGTCCCTTCCAACCCAAACCATTCTGGGATTTCATGATTCTTCACAAATGCAGCCCCAAATGATGTCCAGAGGTATTCCAGCAGTACCCTCAGCACACAGGCCTTCACATTCCCTTCTGGGCAGGGGAAAATGCACCACTGGGGCATTTTCAGGAATAAACCACTTCGTTTCAGCAATGTTGAACACAGCTGCAGACCCCAGCCACTAAATCCAAGAGAAACACAAGTAAATGAAGAAACTCAGAATTTAGGACAACATGTTTGGGGTCTTTTTCCTTTGCAAAGAAATGTTTTTCTCTCTCAGTTTTTAAATAGAGGTTAAAACTGATAACATATCTTTAAATAACAATGGAATCCCTGCATGAGTTTCTTTTCCCTGCCTGGTAAAACAGGGCTCCCTGTCTGGCCAGCTATGAATCGTGCTATTTCAGGTGCTTGTATCTGTACTGACGACATGGCATAAGAGGATGTGAGAATGATGGAAAAAACCCTCTATACATTATTTTTTTAATATTCAATTCCAGAGATTTTTCCCACCTGCTAATCTTTCCCTGTCTTTCAGCTGAATGCAAGTTTGAGATCACTGGGAGAGGAAAACACAGTCACACTGTGGGCTCTGGGCCAGTGTCATGGGCTAAAAGCAGGTTGCCTTGTGGAGATAAACAATTTGTTTGGAGATAGGAAACAAAGACAGGGAAAAAGGGATGGTCTCACCTGAGCAGGGGGTGGCCAGTGGAGCCCCATGGGGACATGGCCTGGGGTCTGTGTGGGCATCCTTGGTCTGGAAAGGAGAGCAATTACCACAATGGAGGTGTTTGCACATGATTCAGAGTATTCAGGTGTTTTCCTAGACCAGCTTTGCTGCTGGAGGAGAAGTGTTGTGGGACAGCCACCCAACTAACTGGGAAAGATGCAGCAGCAGAGGGAATTCAGAGGCAAAAAATGCAGTGTGCAGCAAATGAGAGCACAGCAGCACCAGCCCTGAGTTAGGCTATGGCTGGTTATGTCACAGACACTTGGGAAAGATCTCAGTTCTCCAAAATCATCATCAGCTCAGCAGTCAGGGATGGTCAAATATGTAAAAACAATGCTAGAGTTTGTGGGATGAGACACCGAACAGAAAAAGTCATTTTGCCAGTGCATAAATTCCTGGTGTACCATCTTCGTAAATATTGCAGGCAGCCCTAATGTTCCCCTTTCAGAAAGGATATTGGAGAGCTGGAAAATTTATAGAGACAGGTTTAAAGCATCAGAGTTGTGAGCTGCCTCCACAGGAGCAGCTCCTAATAGGATAGGTGGATACATAAGAATTTTTGCTTGGAGAAGAGACTATCAAGGGAGTTCTGACACAGGCTCCTAAAACCATGAGCAGTGTGGAGAAGGATGCTCAGGAACAACTGTTTTATTAACTCTTGTAATGGAAAAAACAGTGGGCATCAACAGCGTTAAATTATCCAAAAGTAAGTAGTTGTTTACCCCATAGGAAATTAAATTGTGTAACTCGCTGCCATGCTGGGGGAGCAATGTACAGGTGGGTTTAAAAGGGACAAGTTCTTGAAAGCAGTCAGTTAGATATGGCAACAGGAAGTCTCTATATGCAGATTTTCCTATATCTGAGATAACACCCTTGTGAAATGTCATTCAATACAAGCTCTGTCTCTTTTCCAGTTTCCTGAAGCAGTCATTGGTGGAGATAGGATATTAGGCTATATGGATAGCTAGAAAACATTTATGGCTTTAAGATCATGAAACCAATAGGAAGAATTTTGCTGACATGGGTCCTGACCCCAAAGTGAACACAAGGTGATCAACTTCAGCAAGCTCTGGCTTCAATATGACAAGAAAAGAGGAATGTGGGAAAGTGGTATAAAAACTACAGATTTTATTGTTATCAGTGTGGTTGTTCATTAATAATAATTTGAGAAATATTTGCATCAGAGCTGCTCCAAAACCATATAAAAATATTTCTGCTCTGGTTGGTTCACTAGGCAACAAGATCACAAAGCAACATTCCAGGCACACGGATCAGGCAAAGCCCAGAACGGGGTTTTCCCTGCACAAATCCCTCCTGCAAACACCAGGCCAAGGGCTCTTCTGGGCAGGAGCTGGGGCACCATGGTCTGTCTGGGAGCAGGGTTTGTGTGACTTTGCAGGGTCCTGCCTCCACAGCTCTCCTGCTGTTGAGTGGCCCCGGAGTTGGAGCCTTGGCTGGGGACAGAGAGTGACAGATATTGATGCCTTTGAGTATTTCTAGTTTTTACTCTTCATGTATCTGTAACTTGCTGTAGTTCTGTGCTTCTTACAAAGTGCTAAAATCCTCTGTTCCAGCACCTTTGGCCAAACAAGGCTCTCTGAACACAGATCCAAGGACATATTCATTGCCTTAGGGCCCGAAAATATGTAAACAACTGTGAGCTGGGGGAGCAGGCCTGGGGTGGTGAACATCATCACCTGAGGGTGCGATTGGAGAATTAAGGGCCAATGTGCTGATGGACAGAACTTATCAAAGGTGAAGGGCTCCAGTGTCCATTTTGGGTGTAGTCCCTGGGGGGGACTTTTGCTTGCCCAAATGTACCTTGAAGGCCTTGAATAAATTTTTCCGCGTTTTATACTCCTAATTTTTTTGGCCTCTCTTTCAGCCATCAATGTCACCATGGTTATGTCCCAAATGGAGCACATTTCACAGCACCACAGAATGGGTTGGGTTGGAAGGGACCTCAAAGCTCATCTCATTCCCACCCCTGCCACAGACACCTTGCCCTACACCAGGTTGCTCAAAACCTCGTTCAACACGGCCTTCAGCTGATCCTTTTGTTTTACTCCATCAATCATAGCTTAACTAAAAACCTGCAAACAAGGTCATTCCCCCTTATTTATTGAGTGACAGCTGACACGTTTGTGTTGGAGCATTGAAGCAGGCACTGCTCAAGGTGTAAATTCTTTGTTCAGGGCTGCTCAGACTGCTCTGTGCTAATCCCAAGTGATCTGCCTTAGGAGAAAAGGGCTTGGAAAGCTCAGGCAAGGCAAGGCCTCAGAAAGTTAAGCCATTCATGAACCTACAGGTAATTTCCTGACTGTGAGAGTTCACTATCAGAAAAAAAAAAATTAAAAAAATGACATCCAAATTATAGCTCTGCTATTAAGAGAAGTTCAGTGTTGCTTCCAGTCTTTGAGTCACGCAATAAACAGGGAGAGAAGCAGAAGCTGCGTGAACCTCTCTGGTTTTACATTTGCAGAGCTGTGGATCTGAGGCGAGACTTAAGCTGGGCATGTGGAGAGATGCAGAAATCTTTAGATTTGCATATACAATATTGAGATCATGAGAATGTCACATTTAAATGCAAAACTCACGTGTCTCATGAATAAATCATGAATGGTGGCAAGACTGATTTATTCTTTTTTTTTTCCTCCCTCCAATTGTCACCCCCCTCCCCACCCGCTGAAGAGACACTGATCTGCAAAGCAGACAATTCTTCCTTCCCTTCCCAAGGAAAGGCAGTGATAGATGAGACTCGATAAGAAGCTGAAAGCTCTTCCAAAACAAAAACATGTGTGTGTGTTTCTTGTTTATACTTGGCTAGGAAGTAAAGAAGCATCATTTCCTCTCTCTCTCTTTTTTTTTCCCTTCCTCTTTCTCAAGAGATACCTTAATGCCATGGCAACAGCCTTCAACCCTTCTCTTGTATGACACAACCAGATTTGGAAAAGGTTAGCTGTGTGTGTTGTAATCAAATCCAGGCAGGTCAATCATGTAAAGAGATGACTTCCCATGTGCCGTGGAATAATGAATGAATAGATCACATAGGTCTTCCTTCCTTCCTTCCTTCCTTCCTTCCTTCCTTCCCCTCCTTCTCTCCCTCACCATGCGAAGTGCCAGCAGATTAGCATTTTGTCTCCAGTGAATAAAATTGAAGTGAACAATTTCCAGAGGTTACTAGAAAACACTGAGCATGGTGGAAACAGAGATGAACTGATGGTTATAACCCCCAAACCCAAAAATCACCAATGTGGACAAGCCCCTCCTCATGCCACTAATGGGTAGAGAGGTTTTATGTACAAAACACCACAAATAAGACCTGTCAATGCTGTGAAACAGAATCTCCCTCTCAAACTAAACAGGGCTTGCTGCCTGGGTATCATTTTCAGTCTTGAGATATCACCACCAATTTCACGCTTTTAAAGCAACAATTCTGATCTCATTAACATCAGGCTGGGCCTGGGTTTGGAGTTTGTGATGACACTTCCTAAAAATCAGGCATTTAGGATTCATCCAAATGTTGGGGATGTATTGATTCTGACAAAGTTTACTTGAGAAAAAGGTAGCTCTGATCAGCAGTAAAAATTCAGATAAAAGCTGGGAATATACAGCACAAAATACATTGGGTAAAGACAGACATTGGACTATGGGACACGGAGGCTCTGGGTGTACAGTTCCACCCATATCTGCCATGGAATCACTTCCAAATGGTAAACAAACCCTTCACTGGCTCTGTGACCTTACACTTCATATTTCACACTGGCGGCCGTAAGTCCTGACATTCCACCCTCATTGATTTATCTCTCCTGAATATTAAATTCTGTGGGAAAAGCTGCACCCACAGGTCCTACACCAGCAACCCCACAGTCCTTCATGTATCTGCTCTGTCCATCACATGGGTCCAAGTTCCTGGTCAGACACCTGACCTAAGGTGTCCCATAGTTTATAAGGTGAAAGGAATGATTTTTCTGGGGTCTGAAGGTTAATCTCTACGCACCCTCAGCACTGCTAAACCCTAAACGAAAATGGTGGAAAGGGGAGTAGAATGCACAATCTGGTTACACCCACATTGGCAATCTTCTCTTGTCCCACTGCAGGAACATTTTGGGGAAGCCAGAAGGTTTTGTGGGACAGAGGTGTTCCTCAGAGCTACACAATATTCGTGGTGCACACTGTTCACCAGGACAACTTCCAGCAACACAGAACTTTGCCAGCTTTTTACACTTTTTACACACCCAGTGTTGGTCACAGCTGTACTTGGATTTAAAGAAAAGAGGTTCCAGTCTGTGAATTCCAGGACTATTGACCACTTGTGCCTGGAATATGGTGCTGCTAATTGCAATTTTAGCTGGAGACTGGTTGATGGAAATGCTCCCATGGGTGTAGCCAAGGTCACAGCCCCAAGCCTTCCAGAGCTCAAGAAGCATTTGGAAAATGCTCTCAGGCACAGGGTGGGATTCTTGGGGCTGTCCTGTGCAGGGCCAACAGTTGGGCTCAGTGATCCTTGTATGTGCCTTCCAACTCAGGATATTCCATGATTCTAGGTGGGCAGGATCCTGTGGCAATGATCTGTGGGGTTATTAACAGCAGGAACTGGTTTGGGATGCTCCTGCTGCGATCCAAACAGGGCCAGGAACACCTGCAGCTGCTGCCGTGGTTTTTTGGCTGTTGAATGAGGAACAAGCAGCCCAGAGGCACAGGGTTTGGCTGCTGGCTGTTTGCAGGCTCTAATTCCATATTAGTGTCCATTAGTGAAGGGAGAGACAGGGTGAGGGAAAGTTGAACCCCCAGAACCATCACTCTCTCCTTGGGTTAACACTCCCTTGATGATATTAAGGATGCAGTAAACTCAATATTTTATATTAATCCATGTATCCTACCCTGTAGGAACAGATCATGGCTGGTGTGTGTACACACTGCCAGGGAGGCTTTGCTTCAACCCCAAAATTAAGTGAAACAGCCAGAGCATAAAGAGAGCAGACCTTCCACCCTCTGGTTCCATCAGAACACGCATATTTAACCAAATCTGTGTTATGAACCTACATTTTCCTTTGATTTTTGGTTCAGCACTCCCCAGCTGGTGATGCTATTGACTCTTGTGAAACTATTCCAGGTCATGCCCATCAAAAAAAAAAGAAAAAGAAAAAAACCCTACACTAGGCCAGTTCATTCCATTAGATGAGGCAATTTCTTCCAAACCCTTGGGCAGACCTTATTGGCTATTACCTGGAAGCACTCCCAGCCTTTACCCCAATGCAAACTGTGCTGAAAGACCACGGAATTTACAAAGACAACAGCTCAAGGCCACTTGTGCATCCTCTTTCAATCTCTTTTTCTCAGCATGTCTGACGAAATGCCAGTTTTTAAAACAGTGAAGTTTTAAGCATCTTAAAATAGTCTTATAACAAAACCAGCAGCTGAGTTCACCTACAGCTTTCTCACCCACTGGAGGTTTCCCAGACCTACTTTTGATTTAATTTTTAATTATAAAGCCGGGTTTGATCTCTGGCTGTTCATTACTATAGAAAGACAGTTCTTAAAAGTGGAAACTTAAAATGAAGAAGGAGGGTTAGAAAAGTATGAGCTCCTATTTCAGGAGAAGGCCTTTTAGCTAATATGCTTTGTTCAATCTGCAGTAGGAAAGGATCTATAAAAATGGCAATATTAACCAATGCTTGAAATTGAAATCCATGATTTTATTTTGAAACAGCTTATCTTTCAGCACTGGATCCGAGTTCTGTGTCAGAAAAATTTTTATCATTTCCCCTCAGCAAAGGATAAGAATGGAGAGAGTAAGAGGGATTAAGATGAAACCATTGCAGGCCTGATAATGGCAGAGAGGTTTTTAAAGATTGACTTTGAAGTGAAAAATTAAACAAACCTTCAGAAAAATATTTCTCCTTAATCAGAAACAGTGTATTTATAAGAGGCATCAAATGTAAACAACAGAAATAGCTGGATGCCAGAGTGAATGAATGTCATCTATCCCCAGGAACATGAAAGCTGACTTCATTTTCCTTCATTTGCATCCTGAAACTAATGGAGGCAAAATGGGATTGCTTCCTACTGATACCTGTGCTCCTGTCCCATCCCATCCCTGTCCCATCTCCAGCAGCCATCTCCCATCTCCTGAGCATCCTTTTCAAATTTTCCCACAAGTATTATGGGAAAACCTGATTTTAGCCCAGTGGCCACAGGGTACCCCAAATATCAATCTAAGCCACACCACCGGAGGAGGAGTTTTCTGCCACTGAGCAAAGCTTCAGACCTGGTTGGTATCAGGTGGGCACTGAATCTAAAGTCACTTCTGTCACCACAGTATGGCCAGAAGCCATTTGGACATGAACCAAACTGTAGGGTTTGGCTGGAGAGACAGACAGCCTCGGCTGTAGCGTTTTTCTGACTGTTTTGAAGAGCTTTATGACTGGACACCTCGATGACATGGAATTTTATCTCTAATTAGATGCCCCAAATTAATCAGAAGAACTTTTTCCACCCTTGGATTATCTGCAAAGAATCCTAATTGTTCAGTATTAGCCAATTGTGTGACTAATAGTGATAGCAGACAGAGCTTTGCCTGCTGGCTCTAGGAATTCTTCCAACCCAAGACACTTGAGGGAATAAAAATTCCTGATAGTCTTCAGAGACCTCTTCCCTTCCATGAGGGAAGGGTTTGGCCTTTCTACTTAAAAAGTTGTCCCCTTAGCTTCCTACTCCCAAACTTACTGGTCCATCTCCTAACCTTTTATTTTTTAAATGGCACATGGCAGCCTGATTTTACCTTCTCTGTACCAGGCATTATCACCCGACCTTGAGCCCCGAAGATGTAAAATAGTCCCAAAACAACAGATATTCAGTAGTTTACACCCACCTGGTATCCAAGAGAAGGAATCACACACACCTGACAAAGCTGGAGAACCAACCCCTTTAATACTTTATATCTTCTCCTTTATATTTTTTCCTTTCTATTTTAGAGGATGGAGCCTTTTTAAACACTGGGCAATAAAACACCTTTTCCCACCACGTGGGCACTGAGCTAAAATCCTTGTTTTCAGAACCTGCCCAGGGCTGGCTGTTAAACACCCACCCAGTGCTCCCCAGTAGCAGCTGAGTCAGGGCTCGAGGGTGAAAGTTTTGAGTAATCCAATGATAAAAACCACTAAACCCCTTTCTTGCTGTTTGCTTCCTGTTCTTTTCTGTTCTTCATCATCCATCACCTCTTCACCTTAGTTTGGGGCTTTTAGGAACAGCTCTAAGTGATGAATAGTTTAGGCCCTTGTACCTAATTAAAGAGATTTTGTCAATTAAGCTGTGTTGCTTTCTCATTTTTAGCCCCACTTAGCACCAACAGCTGCTCCCTTTGGATGGAGGGAGCAGTGCTGGGCAGGGACAGCATCAAAGTCAGGCACAGGAAAGCACTTCAATATTCCTAATTTTAAGGTCGCGATTAAATCACGGTGATTTCAGAAACTATCGTGAAAATCAGGTTAAGTGTAGGATTGTTATCCTGAATAAGAGATGTAACAGGCATGACACAGGAGATTTTGTTCCTAGCAATGATATAAATAAACATAAATACATAGTTTTATATCTAAACATATGGATACAATACAAATAAATATATAAAAGAAATTATATTAATAGATGTGAAGAACTAAATATAATCCTTTGTTTCTAGCAATATGCTCTCCTATGGTTAAATAGCAAATACTCCTTGAATTGATCCAGCCATGGTCTTAGGCACAGTGTAGGAGTCCTTTCCACTGAAGTTTGGCCTTTCCCATAGCTGAAGCTAGATTTAATTTATTTTCCCAAATTTTAACATTCCAAATCCCTGCTCAGCTTTAGAAGTAATGATTATGTGGAAGCATAAGGTATTTTGAGACCTCCTAACAGATGCTCTGCCGTTCTTTCACATCCACCTACAGCCCTGAAGCCTCTTAGGCATTAATGAGCACCGTCTCCAAAGGGGAATTATGAGCAGCCTTGTGGGAAGGAAACAATTTCCTAGGCTTGATCCCTCAATAAATGCAAAACTCATCCCTGGTATCTACTCCTCCCTTTGGGTTGGCTTCATTCCCCTCTCATTTCCAAAGGATCACTACATCAGAGATGTACGAGGAGGTCCAAACTGGAAGTATTTATTTCATATTAAAGTCTAGGACACATGAGCAGGATTTCCAACCCAGTCAAGGACAGCAGGAACCACAGACACCAAAGATGCCACTGAAACTCATTCTCCAGTGAGCTCTTCTTGTCCCCACTGCAGTGGATGGAGATGTTTGGATGTTGATGTTCTTCTCCAGTTCTTTGTTTTGTTTAGCAAATTGGTTTTCCCATGGTTTCTCCAACCAAACACATCCCCTGATTGCAAGGCATCCTTGTGGGACCTGCACTGCTTTCATGACTTGTGGGTGCAGGAGGGTGAGACCAGCTTTACTCACAGCTGAGATCATAAAATGGTGTCATTCCCTCCTGGGCTACTTCTGTGCAATTCTCTGCAGTCGCCGGAGAGGTATCTGGGTCCCTTCTCAGCATACAACTGCATTTTAATTGAATTAAACTCTGTCACAGCCATCCAGCCATCCTATCACCAAACTCCAGTCCTGCCCTGAAATAGCTCTCCGAGTGATTTACAACTCGTGCTCCCAAGTGAAAAGGACAAAAATTAATTTCTCCCTCATTTCCAGGCTGAAAAGTTTTGAAATTTGAATTTTTCAGCAGTGATTTTCTACACTCAAAACTTGCCAGCAGTAAGGAGGCAGATGAAGGGTGGGACATGGCCATTCATTTGGATTGGAGACCTTCCTCCTTCAACTCTTTTTGCTTCCTGATGGCACTGGGAAGGTCACAGCTCAAGCTTATTTTTACCTTTTTTTTGTACTTTTTACACTGATTTTCTTTACATCCAACTGAGAAGAAGGTCCTGAGCAGGAGCTGCAGTGAACAAGGCCAGGCTGGAAGGGACTCCGAGCAACCTGGTCTAGTGGGAACTGTCCCTGCCCATGGCAGGGGCTGGAATTAGATGGTCTTTAAGGTCCCTTCCAACGCAAACTATTCTGTCATTCTGTGATAAATCCTGGGGGAGCACAGGGTCAGCCCCCCCCAATTTCCGAGCAATGGCACCACGGGCACCAGGTAGGACTGGGAACTGTTTCCTATCGGTTTCAAACCTCACCTCTGCGTTTCCTTTCACAAGAGAAGCTCATTCCAGCACTAAATAAATCCCTGTACAGAATGCTGGCTGGCTGAGGCTGCCCTAAAATCCCACCCAGAGCAGATCAGGGTCCCTCTGCTCCTCTCCCCTGAGTGTCTCCTCCCCAGGGAACCCCGAGGGGGTCACAAACACGGCGTGTGAGAGAGCTGTGGGGCACCAGAAGGCTTTTGGGGTGACCTCGCCATGGGGGTATCTCTCCTCTCTGTACAGAGGTGTTGTGGTGATGCCTTAACTGTGCTTGCCTGAGACAGGGGCCAGACAAAGTCAGGAGAATAAAAAGCAGACAAATTCATGAAAGGCCTTTAGGTACATTTAGGGCAGACAAAGCCTCCTCGAGAGGCTGCACCCAAAATGGATGCTGAGTCACGAGATCTTCACCTCATATCAATTCTGTCTTATGAACATATTGGGCCCCAATTCTCCAATTACACTTTCAGGTGGTGATGCCAACCACCCCAAGCTTGCTCCCCCCAATTCACTGTTGCTTACATATTTTGCGGCTCTGAGGCGGCGAAGTGCCCTTGGATTTTCCAATTGAGAACAATGGTTTTTAGCACTTTATGAAGCCTAGAACCACACGCCAAAGCTACAGATACATGAAGAATAGAGGCTCAAAATCCCTAAGGCATCAGTGGCACCCCAAGACCATGGTTCCCTGTGTGGCCCAGCCCTCAGGATTCCCCGGAGTGGTGCTGGGCCTCCCTCCTCAGCCAGACCTGCCCGGGGCTGGTAACACAAACAACATCAGGCTACATTCCCCTTCCAGCTGGAGAAAGTGCCCAGATCCGCCTCCCTCCCGCTCACCCGCAGAAATGAGGCAATTGGGATTTATCTCCTTTTTAGCGTATTTTCTGCCGAGGAATTCAATCTGATTATCCCACAGCTTCGGCCTACAACTCCTAACCTGGATCCTTGGCCTTCTTCTTTGGTGAAAGGCTGCTTTTAGCTCTTTGGCCTACTTTTAACCCTCAAAGATAATCCCTCTGCAGCACTGGGCGAACTGCCAGCAGGATTAGAATCTGCTGGGGTTATTTACTCTCCTAATGAAATGCAATATACCCGAGTATATCAGGTCTAATTAACACCCTGTCTGCAACATCTCTCCTTAGCTCCGATAATTATGGGGGAAAAAAAAATGCACACTCCCCCAGTCACCCTGGCCATTAGAGAGGAAATGAATTTCAGTAGGGGTTTTTTTTTCCCAGTTTTATTACTGCAAATAGATCTCTTCTCAAACTTCATGCTGGCTTACTCCTCCTTCTCTAAGATGAATTGTTGCCAGGAGTTGTCTGACACTTTTTAGTTTTATTTAAGTTTGGCTGAAACGGGATGTGGGTGATGAGTGGAAGACTCAGCCCACTCTTGGGCCACGAAAAGAAGGTGGCATGGGCATTGCAGGGCAGTAGAGGTGCGATCTGCTGGTGGGTGATCCCAGGGAAGGGCTCCTGAGGATATTTAGGAGGGAAATCAGGTTCTGCCCGAGTGCCAAACCTGTCTGTCACAGCATTTCCTGGACAAGGGCCTGCAGGGACAGGACACAGGGAATGGCTTCCCAGTGCCAGAGGGCAGGGTTAGATGGGATATTGGGGAGAAATCCTTCCCTGTGAGGGTGGGGAGGCCCTGGCACAGGTGCCCAGAGCAGCTGTGGCTGCCCCTGCATCCCTGGCAGTGTCCAAGGCCAGGCTGGACAGGGCTTGGAGCAGCCTGGGACAGTGGGAGGTGTCCCTGCCCATGGCAGGGGGGGCACTGGATGATTTTTTAAGGTCCCTTCCAACACAAACCATTGTGGGATGATGCTGTGAATACACCTGGCAAGGGAGCAGTGACACCAGAGCGGGGCACTGAAGTCAGAAGAAAGGAATTCCCTGTTAGCTGAGGAAAAAAGCAGCTTTGGGGAGGTCTGGCAGATGTACACACCAGGGCTGGCTTTGGTTTCCACGGCATCTCAGCAGTCCTTGCTGCAGCATTGCTGTGGGTGAAATGTCTGACACAGGGATCCTGGAAAAGGACTCCACGGTTGCTTTACAAAGTCTGGAAAGCCTGTCTTAACTTTTCACTGTCACAGCTGCTGGTGAAACACTAATATATTTGTAATTCAGAAGAGAATAACTCCAAATAAGCACTGCAGCCTCTCAGAAGCCCTCATCTGTGCTAGATTACGTCAAGGGCTCTTGAATTAAACAAATCTGAAGTTTCTAGGCCAAGCCATTTCTGAGATATGACATGAAAAAGCATTATGAGATGCTTCAAACACTTTGAATTACACTTCTTTTCCCTAAGACCCATGTCTCAGAAATGGATTGTCTGATACGCCTCAGGTTTTGCCAAAAACATTCCTCCCCTGGCTTTCCACCACATCTGCGCAGACTGAAGATGTGTCCAGCCTTTTTGTGGGACTCCAGCAGCAGGGCCACAGCCAGACATTGGGAAGCTCATTTTAAGCTTCATCCCAGGGAATAGAGAGAACTGGGAAAGCCAATCTCTGTCAAAACCCTTCGCAGTACCCCAGCATTCTGCAGCAGCTTCTCACGCCCTGATTGCCCTGCCAGCTTTTGGCACAGCAGTTTGATAATGATCACTTTATCATATTGATAAATATCACAGGTTTAGATTGGATATAAGGAAAAGAGGGTGTTTGGGCCCTGGCACAGGCTCCCAGGCAATGGGCACAGCCCTGAGGCTGCCAGAGCTCCAGGAGTGTTTGGACAATGCTCCCAGGGATGCCCAGGGTGGGATTGTTGGGGTGTCTGTGCAGGGCCAGGGGTTGGATTTGATGTTTCTTGTTGGTCCCTTCCAACTCAGGATATTCCATGATTCTATGAAATAGTAACTGCATGCACAAAAGTTTTCTCCTTTCAGCCTGCTACCCTCAGATTAGACAGAGGTTAAAATAATTCTACAGAGATGTAGGGAGGAGTGCATGGACCCAAGCCTGCCCACAAGGAGATGTCACATCACCCAGACTTGCAGAGAATGATTTCTTATACACACAGGTAACCCTTCCTTCCCTCTGCACTCCCTGAAGCCAAGAATGGGGTTCAGACAGATTCAAGCCAGGACTGCATAAGGAAGATGGAGAGAAGAATTCACCCTGTGTCTCTAAGATCTCCCCACCTCTGCCAGACACATGCAGAACTGGGCAAACTCCTCATGCCAAACTTGTCTGATCACACTCATCCCTCCTGTTGAAAAAAATCAGAGGTGAAGTGATGACAGGCACTTGGCTTCATGCAGGGCCCTGTCTTGGGCAGCAGAAGCTGCTCCCCATCCTGCCTGCTTGCAGCAGGAATTGAGGCTTCTCAGCATTTTGCAAGAGCAGACACCTCTGTCGTTACAGAAGAAGAGGATGTTGCTGCCAAAATGCCTGAAAAAGAACGTGCACCCTCCATTTCTGGTGAGGTCCCTCCCAGAAGGGGTTTAGGGAGGTGGGTGAAAGCAGAGACAGCAGTAAATTATCCGTGTTCCTTTGCATTTATATCTTTTCCATTAGTGAACTGCTGGACGAGTCCCAACCTCTGATGCCACAGAGGAAAACAGTGACAAACAGAGAAAAACTCTTCCTAGGTTGATCCATCTCAGCATAAGGAAGGACATATTCCAGATCTATCCCTCATGCTCCATGCCTTAGCACCAACAGTGATAGAGCTGCACTGATTCCTTGGGAAAATCAGCTGCTGGAAGCTGAGAAATGAGGAATGATGCTCCAAAAGAGTTGTTTCTTCACTTAGGATTTTCAGCTCCTGTCTAATCCAGAGTAAGGAGGAGACAGATGTGAAAGCAGTGCTTAAAGAGGACCTGGAAGAGTCTCCCATGGATGAGGGAGAGCAGCTCAATCCCCAGGGAAGTGTCAGTAGGACCTCTGCACTCTTCGGGCTGGAGCGAGGATGGAGGATGAAGAGTGTCCCGGGCTCGTTTCTGGGTGGTCCTTCCAGAGAGCTCCTGGTGCCCACTTGCACGTGGCCTCCAGGCTGGGATGGGTGCCCAGAGCCCTGGGGACACCAGCAGGTCCCTCAGAAACTGTGCAACCTGTGCCAAGGCAGGGAGCAAGGGAAGCCTGAAATGAGGAGGGGAGAAGCTATACCTGAATGTGAAAGAGGCTTTTATGGACAAGGTCTCGTTCTGTGGTCCTGCAGCTTCACCTAGACTGACCATGGGCAAATCCATTGCCAAGGATTGCATGGAAAAGGTTTTGGGGTCTGTGTGGGAGATGGGCTTTGCTGAGTGTTCACCTGCGCTGGAGAAAAGGCCATGAGGTGCCTGCAGAGCCTGTGACCCAAGGCACTGCCCTGCCCTATGTGCATCTCCCTCCTGCCCTGGAGCAAGATGAACCAGCCTTGGGAGCCTTTCGTGGCACTTGCCCACATTTCATCCACTTCCCCGGAGACCTTGGTGCCCCCCAGGCTCCCCTGCAGCTCCACAGCTCCTCACCAAGCCCTGGAAGGCTGTGGGAACCTGGGCTGCTCTCCCTTAGCTCCTCCTGGGGCAAGAGTGTGCCCAGGATGAGAAAGAGGAGACCAAGGACACAGTGAGGAAGAGGGGCTGGGCAGAATGGTGGTGAGAGGGACCAAGGGAAGGCTGAGACACCCCAGCACAACCCTGCTGTGCTTGCCCCAGGGTGACAAACCCGTGCCAGGCTCTGGCAGGGGCCACACGCTTGGATGCCATGATTATTTAACTGAACTTCAGCCTGGCTATTTATGGACAGGAATCATATCCAGAATCCAGGCTCCTCAAGTGTTTGAGTGCTTTCTGGGAATCTTCCAGCAAAATGTCAGAAAATTCTGATTAGGCAAAATCAAGGTTTTTTCATGGGAGCCTACCGGGCTGCTCAGCTGCGGCATGTGAGGAATTTCTGATGGAAAGCAGAGACGGGCAGTGGCAGGACAGGAGCTCCTCCAGGCCAGGGAAGACTCCAGCTTGGGAGCAGGGATCCTTTTTGCTCCCTGGGAACAGCTTCCATGGGATTCCATTGATGCTCAACCCCATCCCTGAGCGCAGTTTGCCATAAAAGCTCCGTCAGAGAGATGTGTTTGGGGATCACACCCTTGGAGAACTGCTCCTGCCACCCACTGGACTTGCTGCAGGAGGCAAGGAGGAGAAAATGAAATATGAGAACAAAATAATAAATCCAGCACACTGTGAATGTTAGGGAAAGGCTGCAGCTTGAGAAGCTGCTGCAAAATTCCCTTCCACTGCAAGCCTGAGGATTCAGAAATTGGGAGTTGTATCTCCCCAAACTGGGTCTCTGCCTTATGGAAACAATCCATGAGTATCTATCTGTATCTCAATGTGAATAGAGGATGGGAAGGGGCTTTTAATTTTCTTTCTGAGTTTTGAAGACCATATTTCTAATCTTTTCTGTGCAATGCTAAGATTAATTTTTGTTTCTTTTTTTCCTTTTTTTTTTCTGATTGGTGGCTGACACTGCTGGTGCCCAGCTCCAGGAGCCACAGCTTCCAAGGGACCCGTGTGATGAGAAAAACAGCAACACCAGTGGAAATTGTCAGCAGTCCCAGAACCAAGGAAGGATTTCATTTGAGGTAGAACTTCCCAATGAATTCTGAGTCAGGTGCGTAAATAAGATGCCTGTGAAAAACCTTGTGGAGGGGAAGGATTTACTTTCTTCTTTGCCTGTTAAGTACTTCCCTCAAATCCATCTGTCCTGAAATGAGGCAGGTGGGTGGTAGGGAGCTTGGCTGGGTTCAGACCTCAGTTCAGGCTGGACACCCAACCTGGTGAGGTACCTGCACCATCAATAGAGAGGAGGAGCTGTCGGGGGCAACATCTCCTGCGTGTGGGATCTTCCACCTTTAGGGACTCCTCAGCACCTATTTTAAACTAGGATCTCCTCTTACAGTTATCGTTTGATGTAGGGCTATCAGAGCCTGAGATCTTTGCAGGCTGAGAGCTCTACTGGAGAGAGCCTCTGTGGATCTGCTCTCATTTCAGCTTCAGCTGGGTCCAGCAAAGGAAAAGAGGCCAACAGGGAGTGCTGTCCTCAGCCCTCCCTAGATGTCTACCAAATCTCCCAAGAAAGTTCAGCCTCAAGCTTAAAATGCAACATTCAGGGAGGCAGATGTGAAGTTGTAATCAGCTGGGATTTGCTTATTGCCTATATGGTCACTTAACCCCAGAATGGTTTGGGTTGGAAGAGACTTTAAAACTCATCTCGTTCCACCCCCTACCATGGGCAGGGACACCTTCCACTGCCCCAGGCTGCTCTAAACCTCACCCAACCTGGCTTTGAACACTTCCAGGGATGGGGCAGCCACAGCTTCTCTGGGAGATCTGTGACAGTGTTTCACCACTCTCACTGTAGAAAAAAACTCCTTCCTTATATCCAGTTTAAATTGACTCTCTTTTAGTTTAAAACCATTGCCCCTTGTCCTACTTCAACAACCCCTGCCAAAAAGTTCATCCCCATCTTTCTTACAGAACCCCCTCGAGTACTTCATCCTTTAATCCTGCTGAAATCAGTGGGGATGCCCCTCTGCAAAATTAGACCTTGAAAAGAGCATTTTGCCATGAATTTTATCAGGGGAGGGCAGGCTGAAGAGGTAAATCCCCGGGCTGCCAGAGCCCTGCGCTATACCCACACGAGCTCCTCTACCCCCTGCTCCTCCCCAGGTACAGATAATTACCTCACCCTAATTGCCATCTCCTGGTCATTAGCTATGTGAGCTGTTTACCCCAAAACACGAAGGCAGGGTAGGAGTGCTTCATCCTAGGAGAGGGTTAATCTCCCGCTGGATGCAGGATGCCCTCATGGGAATGGAATGTGTAGTGTTGGTAAGTGGTTGTGCCCCAGAAGCCTTTGAGAGCCCACTGACTACTGCATGCTAACGATTGGTATTATTAAAGAACAATTGATGGCCTGTAACCAAACAACAGAAACTAATTACTGGAAAACTTTTATTGTCCTTTAATTACTGGGCCTCTTTGTCAATTAGCAGAAGAGAGAGGGAGAGGGAAGAGAGAGAGAGAGAGATTCGTTTTATAGCAACAATAAATTTTCCAAAACTACAGTCATCAGTAGCTGCAAAAGCGAGTCTATTAACACACAATATTAAGGCCTGATATTTACTCTGGCTACTAAATGGAGGTGCTTCTCTCCTGAGAAAGTGCAGAGCTCTGGGAATACTAATCAGGGGGTTCTTGCTCCGGCTCTGCCACTGCCTGGCATGACAGCTCTCACTTCCCAAGTAATTTTACTCCTTGACCAAGGGTTTCTTTCTCCAAGACTCCTCCATCAAGCTGGCCCTGTGCCCACCAGGGAGTGTGGAAACCCTGAGAGGGTGGGAGGGGGACAGAGCTGGGCACTCCAGGGACAAGGATCCAAGCAGGGCCAGCTCCTGCTTGGGTGCAGGTGAGTGTGGGACCCACCACCCTATTGGGATTTTGCTGCCTGGACCCATCCATATGTTCTTCTCCTTGGTCCTGGCTCACCAGCACTATCCAAAAATAGTTTATTCAACTTTTTTTTTTTTTAAATCTTTTCTCATCCACTGCCAAATAAATTATTTCTGGGCACATTGTCACAAGCAGTTAACCTTCTTTGACGAGTTTTGAACTACAGTTACCCTCTGAAATGAATCACCATCTTTTTTCTGTCACTTGGCAAAGAGTGCTTACCAATATAATTTTTTCCTAGTCAACTTTCTCTGATTAACTAGTTAGTGCCTCCTCCAAAGGAAGTGGTGTGGGCACCACAACTCCTCCCATGGGATGTGAATCACCAAGAAACGAGTCCCCATGTGGGGCTGAGCTTTGCATCCCAAAAGCTCTTTCCAGGTTCCTTCTCCCACCAGGGAGATGTGAGAGCAGAGAGAGGCACCAGGCCCGACAGCACTGTCTCAGAGATGAGACGTTTTGTGAAACACAGTCATTGCCAGACTCCTAAAAGCTTCAGCAGTAATGACTTTCATTTGGAATGGGCCTTTCTGCCCCTCAGCAAGGAGATCTGGATATCAGTGGGTATTCAGGAGTTTCATGAGGTTTTTTGTCATCTCTGCGGGCAGAGGCAGGGACAGAGGTTATTGGAAGGAGTTAAATCCCTCCCCAGAATAACTGCTTTTAAAAGTAGCTTGCGAAAGAGCAAAGTACCAACCTTTTTATCAGAAAACAAATATCATTTCCATTGCTGCCGGCAAACACCGGAGACGCCTGCTTTTCCCGAACGTTGGCCGTGCCCACCCTGGCAGCCCCTGCTCCGTGTGCTCAGCACACCGGCGGCAGGGATTCATGGCTGAGGCGGGATAAGCGCTGGGGAAGGAGCTTAGAAATTTGTCACAGCCTGTCTCACTTTATGTTGCTTGAATAGACTTGGGTTTTGTGCTATCAGAGGGAATCCGGAGTAGCTCCTGCAGGTGACCTTAATAGCGACAGTAATCTGTGGTCGTTTGACACATCTATCCCTGTGTGATGATGCAGAGGAATAGCTAATCCTATAAAAAGCAAGCCAAGCTACACGGGATTTCTGGAGTTTACCCACAGGGCATTTTTATTTCATTTATCTCCCAAATTTCCCTCCTTTCCCGCTTCAGCCAGCCCGGGCAGAAGACGACAGCGCACCTCTGTCCTCACAGGTGCTTAACGAACAACATGTCCCTGGAGCTGTGCACCCAGAGATCCTCTGGAGACAGGAAGGAGCCATAACCAGCGGGATGAGGCCCTTGGCAGGGGTCCCAGGGGCCGTTATCAGCGGAACAGGGCAGGATGTGGGATCAGAACAGCACCTGCTGCATTGCCATCGAGTAACGGAGCCCAGGCACCGCCCACAGCGACAGGTGGCTCTGCCTTCCCCCACCTTTGCCCCTTCTTTTGTTCCTTCTCTGTGCATGTTCTCTATGCCCTTCCACATTGTTTTATCTCCACCTATTATTTTTCCTCTGTGTTTTTTTTTTCTTTGTCTTTTTCTTTCTTCTACTCACACAGCCCCCTTTCTCTTCCTGCTTTGCAACTTTTTTCTCGCTCTGAAAAATAACGAGGGAAGGTGCAGTGTCTCCCTTTGTCCCAATTTCCTGGTGGGACTGATTTCAGAGCTCCTGTTCCTGAGAATTTCTCTCTGTGTCACACACACACACCTGGTACTGATAGGGAGATGCACTGCAGGGTGAGTGACCTTAAACAAGTAGGGAGGTCCTTACAGGGGCTTAGGAAATCATACAAATATTGGTATCTAAAGCAAGGTTTCTGCCAGGATAGGTGTTTCAGTGGAAAACTGTTGTGACAGATTCTTGAAAGCTGGGAGGAAAAGCAAGAAAAAGCACATATGGAGACAGGCAGGGTTACACAGTCACTGGAATTGTGGTTTGCCTTCACCCACCTCGTAGCTCTTTGCTCCCTGACTCCTCCTTCGAGGCCTGGGTCTTGTCAGGGCTAAGAGCAGGGGTCTGCTCTGGGGAAAACAGCCTCGGTGCTTGGGGCAGATGCTGAAGCAGCCTGACACAAAGAGCTGTAAGGTGAAGCAGCCCCAGAGGCCAAGGCATCCTGTCCCCAGAGCCATCCCTGTCTGCCTCAGAGAGCTGTCTGCAGATCCTGGTGCTCCCAGGGGAGTTCCTGGCCAAACCTGGACTTGCTCTGTCCTCTCTGCTTTGCTACTCCTGCCTTTCATCCAGTGATTCCCAGGAATGCAGGTCCAAGCCCTTTCTCCAGAGGCAGCACATGGGGAAACTGAGGCACAGAAGTGCACTTTCTTCCACAGGACATCGGGGGGATCCCATTCCAGCCCCTTCAGCATTGGGAGTGTGGCACTGCCCATCTAAACCCCTGAAAGTTTCATTTCCAACTCATGCTCCCACCAGGTGTTCAGCATCCTGGACACGCCTCACGCTTCTAGAACAGCACGAGCCAAGGATTTGGGAGAGCTGGGACTTGTTTTCCCACATTTCCTGAGGAAAGGGACATGATCCAGGCTCTGTTCTCTGGCAGGGGACTGTAACTCTTGCTTGTAAGTCCCAGCTGGAGGATCTGTGGGAGCACAAACCTCTACTCGTGCTGTGGTGCCCCCAGAAGTTCAGCTGAGAGCCTGACCTGTGGTTTGAGCACAGGAAGAGGCACAAAGAGGCTCAAACCCCAGTGTTAAAACACAGTGGTTGGGTGGTGTTTGCTTTTAGTACCCCTAAAACACAGAGCACTCACTGCCAGGAGAAGGGCGGACACGGGAGAGACCACCCCGTCAGGCAAAAAAATTATAAAAACTAATCACCTTCCTCTGAGGCTCTTCCTGGGGGGTTTTCTAGCAATTTGGGCAGGGAGACCGCTGTCAATCACTTACCCTGTCCTGGCCACCTCTGCTGGCAGCAGCGCTCAGCAGCAGAGGTGAGATCTGCACCCTCCCTGTCACATGTCCCCAGCTCTCACAGCAGGGACGTGTGAACTTCACAGCTCTCTTTGACCCACTCAAACACAGGTGCTTTTCTCAAAGAGCAGGAAGAGTGACTTCCTCCCCCAGAGCTGCCCTGGCTCTCCCCGGGAAAGGACAAAGCTGCCTTTGGGGTCTGTGTTCCCTGCTGGGAGGGGGACAGAGGTGTGAGGAGCCGTGTGAGACACCCACGGGAAGCAAAGAGGGACCTGCTCCACTCTGGGGCTGTTGTCAGGGTGCTCCCCCCTCTCTGACGTTTTAGAAGACCCATCTCTGAGAGAGGCACGTGATGGAGAGAGATTCAGGTTTCACTTCTGAAACTTCACTTCGTCGTGACTTCTCCCTGCAAATGAGAACAGGACCAAAATCCAGGCTCAAAAACCAGAAGGAAAATAAGAGGGAGCTCCAATTAAAAGTGAAAACTTTGTGACAGTTTGGCTGGTTCCATAGTTTGGGAACCTCAGAAGTTTTTAACATTTGTGGTTGGCAATACTTTCAAATTACAGGGAATAACTTGCCTTTTTATAGAGCCTTTCATCTGGAGGATCCCAGCCTGCTTCTTCACCAGCTAAACCCACAGCTATCATCACAGTGTCCCAGCAACTTGGAAGTGGAAGGTGAGGCTGGCAGAGCTCAGAGGTTCCCAAAGAACCTGTACCAAGGGAACGGGACCTTCTCCAGCCCCACCTGACCAGAACTTGGCTTTCAGAATCATTGCAAGCTGGAAAATGCAACACAGATCCCAGTGCCAGGGTCACTTGGGTGATACCACAACTTTGCAGCATGGGTCTTCCTTCCTTCCTTCCTTCCTTCTTTCCGCACCATTCCTTCCTTCCTTCCCATTCCTTCCTTCCTTCCGCACCATTCCTTCCTTCCTTGCTTGCTGTTTCCAAACCAGCCCGTTGCTATTTTGCCTGGATGAAGAGGATATTCCATGTTTTCTCAAGCAGGCAGCAGACTTCTAGCAGCAGGCTGGAATTTTAGGCAAATCTGTCCCGTGTTGTCACTGAGTCAGAGTGGGAAAGCTGGGAGATGGTTCATATGCAGGGATACGGATGGTGCCTCTTATGGAGATCATTTTAAACACAAACAAACACATTATTGTGTTATTATACAATAATGAACATGATTTTCTGGGTCTATTTATATAAAATTAAATCATTAACTAATGAGACTACAATTTAATCTTCATTTTCACTGGAGTTTTTAACTACAGGAAATTGCCAGAAACACACAAAACTCATCCTTTGCCATGGTTAAATGATTCAGAGCCTGGGATGGGGGTGGCTCCCCCCTTACCATCCCGAGGTCAGTAGCTGCATGACACATTCTTTCTACCACATCCAAGGGCAGGAGAAATCTCTCCAGAAAGTGGGAAGGCACAGCTGCTAACCACTTTACACAAGAAACTGGTTTCAGGCCAACCCCCAAAGGACTCTTTAAAGAAATACATGAAACCTGGGCAAGGAAGAGCCACCCAGTGCCAAATCCCAACCCTGAAGAGCCCTGCTCCAGGGTCTGGAGCATTTTGAGATGCTGATGATATTAATCCATCCAGCAGCTAGGTTCTTCATCTGAACCAGGCTGGTTTGCTCCTGGAATCCCGTATGGAACACAATGGTACAATAAACCTGCAGTATATAATTATCATGCTGTATCTGCTTTCATATCATAGGTATTTTTAGATGTGTCAGTTTGAAATCTAGGATTTAGTGCACAGAGCCTAATGGATTGTTCTTTCTTTCCCCCTCTTTTAATGTCAACTCTCAATATGCATGAAGCAGACATAAAAGCACTTTTGTGCAGGTGCTGTGAATCTCTTAAAACAGATGACAAGGGGAGATGGTTTTCTAGATTCATTGAGCTTCAGAGCAGACAGAACTCAGTGATCCAGCCTGAGCTCCTGCACACAGACAGCTCAGGTTTCCCCCACAGCCCCCTCCATGAGCCAAGCAGCTCTGCACATCCCAGGAAAGGCACAATGGATGTCCCTCCTGCAGGGGTGGCTTGGTCCTCCCATGTGGGGCCACACCCAGGGCCCAGGAAGGAGAAGAGAGGGAAGTCACTCTGATTCTGTGCACTCCTTCAAGACCTGAATTCTGCCCAGCTCAAATCTGGCAGCATCACAAGGGGACCCAGAGCAGCCTGGTCCAGGGGACCTAAAATCCTCCACCTGAGGTTGGATTTGGTCTCAGAGGCTGAAATGCTGATTTATTCCAGCCACAGGCACTTACTCCTGTCTGGAAGGCAAAATGTTGGCTTGGGCTTGACTCAGGGCCAAGTGGGTCCATACCTGCTCCCACTAAAAACATGCAGATTTCGTAGCATCCTCCCAGAAATGGGTGACCCAAAGGTCTCCTCGGCCCATGGAGAGCACTCAGAGGCTCCGTGGTGAGGTGCAGTGGGGGACAGGGTGGGGAGCAGCCCTCCCTGTGGCTGTGGGCTGTCATGGTGGGATGCAGGGAGGACAAGGAGCTGAGCTGGAGTTTGATGCAGTGACCCCAAGGGGAAAAGGAAAAAAAAAATTGGAAGCTGTTACCCTCTAAACTTTGATTTACCAAAATGGCATTGCTAGAGGATATTTCTGGATGTGTTCCACCCCACCAGGTACTGTCCTCTGAGTTTTTTGGGCAGACATGTGAGAAATCCCTTGTTTTGGCAACTGACCCTGTGATAGTGCAGTTGTCTGAATGATGCAGAGGCCTCAGGATGTATTTTACACCATGGATCTCCTACTGCGCCTCGCCCCTGAGCACGGCTCCAGAGACCCACAGAGTCTGTAAGCACAGACACGTTCACTGGGCTCACAGAGGTGCCAAACCCCATTGAGATGTCACTGAATCAGGGTAACATCCCTTTCTCCCAGGTGAGCTCCCCTGTGCCCTGCACACGCTCCACAAACACAACCCCAGAGCAGGCTCATCCCAGACATCCAGGGAGTCTCGGCATGGCTCACTCCAAAACCAGATCAATTCACCCTGACCCAAGATTGCCATCGGGCAGGCTCCTTATTTTACTGCTGGTTTACTGCTTCTCAGTAGAAACTTCAAGTAAGAATCACGGAGGCTTTTTTAAAATTTATTTTTTTAAACTAACTCAATATCAGCACAGCATCAGAGTAAATAAAGGGGCAGCTCCAACTGCAATTGTAGTACCTGGCACACTGGCAATTTGTGATTGTGTGAATGATGCTCTGGGATTGTAGGAGAGGCATGACTGAGACAAAAAGAAAACCCTTCTGCTTATTTAAGCTGTCACTACCGTAGAACAGAAGCCCTTGTGGAAACCAGTAATTCATGGGAGCAGATTTTCAAAGTGCCCCTATTCAGGCATTTCAGCCCAAGGTAAACAACTCAGCTCTGGTAGTTAACCCCGCCCTGTTTGAGGTTGAAGTGAAGCATTTTGTTCCAGTATGTGGTATTTACTCAACAGCTGTTATCAGGTTATTAAGAGGTCCCCCTTGCACCGCCCCCAGGTGCGTGCTGGATGTGTCCCCGCGGGTCCCACAGCAGAGCCAGCACCCTGCCCTGCAGAGAGGAGGCACTGAGCAAACAGGGCAGGAGCAGGGCAGCCACAGATAAGGGGGACACGGGGGAGGGCAAAAATGGCCATTTTCATGAAGCAATGAATGGTGAGAATATAAATTCTGAGAATTGTAGAATCCCCGAGCGGTTTGGGTTGGGAGGGAACTTAAAGTCCATCTCATTCCACCCCTGCAATGGGCAGGGACACCTCCCACTGTCCCAGGCTGCTCCAAGCCCTGTCCAACCTGGCCTTGGGCCCTTCCACAGCTTCTCTGGGCACCTGTGCCAGGGCCTCCCCACCCTCACAGGGAAGTAAAATCCATCTGGAGCAGGTTTTGTGTGCTGCACCAACAGACAGCACTGAAGTGGATTTGACACTCAGTTTTGACCTGAGGAGCACTTGGGTGACATTGTTCTCCAGCACAGCAGGAAAAAGCTTATCTGGAAAGTGCTGGATCTTAGGCAAGAGACAGTCCCCTGAGGTCCTCCTGTGCTGTCCTCCATGGTGGCAGGCAGGGACATCTCTGGCATAGCACATTGCCCAGGGCAGGGGCTTTGGCAGGACCACGTTCAGCTGTGGGGAAGGGAAGGCAGGTCCCAAACCCACCCCTCAGCCCTGGGGTCCGACCCCAGCCCTGCCCCTCACCCCTTACAGCTCTCCAGGCTCCTGCTGGGGCTCCCAGGAGCAGAGATGTACCACCAGATGTACCACACCATGCGAGATGCCAAGTGCATTCTTTTGGGGAGATAACAATACCAGTTGATCTATTTTTAATTCGGTTCCTTGACAGAACATTTAGCCGTTCCTCTTAGAGAAGAATTTTGTAATGGGTTCCTATCATGTCAATTTGGAAAGTGTTCCAGCCTCCCACTACTGAGAAGTGTAAAACTATTGGCAACATATGGCATCCCCGTGGAGCTATTTAATCGTACAAAGGGCTGCCAAAAGATAAAAAGGGACTCAGGAAAAAAAAAAACCCAACACAACTACTACAGCTCTGTTCTTCCCCTTTCAGCATCTAACAGCAAAACAGCTTGTTACATTTCCTAAATCCTCTCTCAAACAAAGCTGGGCTGCTGCTTCCGTGCTTAATAAGCTGGGGACTCTCGTGGTGCGACCAGGGATTTGACTCGAACCCAAGTTTCCAGTGGCTGAATTTCGATACCGGTTGGTGGTGGTGGCTGCCCAGAGTGGGACCTGTGTTCCTCCTGCCCCACAGCCTGAGTGTTTGTTGTGGGGCTCCGCCTTAGGGATGGGGAGCTTGTGGGGTCGGATGAGATGTGGGCAAGGGGGAGTGGACATGGAGCCTGGAGGGGGCAGGGGGAGCAGTGAGGGAGCCCCTGGTGTGTCTGCATCGCAAACCAGACTCCAAGGGAAACCTCCAAACACTGTTTCTCAGGGCCTTTGGATGTGGTGCTGTTTGACTTGCTGTCATACAAACAGGAGAGCACATCTCAAGGGTCGCAAGGAGATATATCAAATGTATGGCGGTGTTCAGGAGAGTTTGAAGGGTTTTCTGCAGAGCAACTGGCAAAAATCAGCTTCTGAATGCGTGACTGCCTGGCTGGGTGTGGGCATGGCCTCTCTGCACCCCATGCTGCACAAACATGACTTTGCTTTAAGGAGCTCTGCCCAAGACAGCCATCAACATCATCCCTGGGCACCTGGTACCTTCCCCTGCACCAGCACATCCTGGCAGCTGCCCAGGCACCTGCACCTCCAGGGTGAAGGAGAGCACGCAGCACAACTCTCTTCATTTGCTTTCTCAGTTCACAGTCCTCCCCACAAGCGTGCCTCCACACCCTGGGGACACTCTGGAGGTGGTGGGGTCCTCACATCCGCAATGGATCCCTGGCCTGGGAAAACACCTCTCCTACACCATGGAGACTTCATGAACGGAGAGAACAAACCACCCCTGTGAGGGACGTGAGGGGACTTGTGCCCAAAACATGCCCACAATGAAACAGGCAGCAAGAGATTGTTCTGTCAGAGACTGGGAGGCTGCAAGAAAATTTGTGGCACTGCTGAAAGGACAGTAAAAGGAAGGGAAGGGATGAACATTCCAAGGAATCTACATTATTCATCATGGACTGTACGAGCCCCACGCAGCTGTGGGCTGTTTGTGGGTAGAAAGGCCAAAGCTCCATCAGGGTTTTGTAAGGGGACAAGAGGGGGTTAAAAGAAGGAATAAGGGGGGGAAAAAAAAAAGCAAAACAACACACAAGGCAGGGAAGGTGTCAGCCAAGATCTCTTCAGATTCTTGAGAGAGAAGAGGTGGAATAGAAACCGAAAATATCCAGTCTGTCACTAAAACCGCCCCTGTGCTGAAAACCTGGAGAGTCACAGACTGCACAGCTCCGTGGGAGAAGCTCCAGGTTTCACCCTCACTGCACAGGCAGTGCAGTACCAGAAACACTGCATCACCTGGATACTCCTTTTGGATGGCAAAAAAGGCATTCAAATGGATTTTCAGAAAATCTTTTGGCCCCGTTTCTCAAAATCAATTTTACCGATGATTTTCTTGTCGTCCAGGTCTCCGATGAAGGTTGGGATGAGTCCTCATCCTCACCCCTGCCAAAAGCATCCTGCTGCTGCCCTGAGGGTGTGCCAGACCATCCTCTCCAGCAGCACTGGGGACAGTACAGCTGTTCTTGTCCTCTCTTCCCCTGCTGGCCCTCACTGGAACGACTGGAAAACCCCACAGGGAACCCATGTCTCATCCCCATGGAATATCTAAACAGACCTTTTGCCTGCTTTCTGCTTTTTAGCCAGCATTCCCTGACAATAAAGGAAGGAATAGCCTGACAAGATAGAAATATCTTGACTGAGATGTAAGATCTAAATCCCAGTCTTTCCTCCCCTGATCCCAAGTCACCAAGGTGATTTGAAGAAGCTCTCCGGTGATACCAGCACAGACGTGAGGCTTGGCCTCTGTGGGAGGAAGAAGCCTGAGTGCATTACTCCACTAAGGGCTGCTCAGCTCCCCACTGGATGCATTATTTATAGCAGGACCTGCAGTAAATTAGTGTGTGATGAGCTCTCAGACTGTGCCTTTGGGTTGGCTCAGTCCCATTAATGGAAAATCCCTCATGAAGGCTCCACCAGCAGCACCCACCAAAACTTCCCTGTGCTCCTAAGGTCATTCTCTGCTAGTTTTTGCATGAATTGGAGCAAAAGGTGTCATTGTCAAAGCCAGTCTAGTCTTTATTAGTGCACTTTGGATTTCATTAGAAAAAGCTTTTATTGCGTGGCTAATAATCGCATCTGGGAGGTCTGATAGGGAAAAATCACTGCCTAAAATCACATTTTTGGGTTATCAGAGGAGTAACAAATGCTGAATGAACTCTCTTTTCCTAAGTTGGGCTGGACCTCATTAGTAAAGGAATTATTTCACTGGGAACAAGTTAACAGTTCAAACAAAAACTAGAACTCTTTTCTTGACCAAATGCATTTAAAGAACTCATCTCTATCCTCATTCCCTTTTGCAGTAGAGCTGACTTGTCAGCCCAAAGACAGAGATTTATGAGGTTACCCTAACAGCTTTGTGTCGTGGGTTGCACTCAGCATTTGGGAACTGCACAAATGGGATCTGCAGGGGACCCTCAGGACCATCAGGAGCGCTGGGGTTGGGCTGAGCCCCCCAAAGGTGAGGATTCCCCATATGGAGAATCAAGAGTTGGGAAATCTCTGGGCACCAGACATGGCCTGTGCCTCTGTTTCTCTGTTCCTGTGATCCTCCCCTGCCTTTCAGCAGTCCCTTTCTGCCGCTCCCATGGCCTCCCCTTCTCCCTGAGCTGCCTGTTCCCATCCATCCCAGCCCCACACCCACTGGAATTCACTCTTTCCTTGGTTCCACCCCACACCTCTGGCTCTCTGTGACACGAGGACTCTCTATCCCTCCTGGACATTGAGAAAGTGTTGAGGACAGCAGAGTCCTGAGCCTCCTGACGGAACACGGGATTGGGTGCTAGATTAGCTCAAGGAAAAGCCAGAGCTGGGTCCAGGTGTGTGTGGCCCTAAACTCAGGGATGTCATGCTTGGCTCTTTTTAATAAGAATGGTTTTAGCAATGGTATCATCTTGGTATAAATTGGGGAAGTCTTTAACACCTTGACACTTTCCACTGGGATGGGAAATGCTTCCCACTGGACTCTAAAAATTAATGGAGCTTTCTCTCTCTCCCTGGTCCTAATATTTCAGTGAAATTATGAATCTCAATAATAGAAAACCAAATCAAGCCAATCAACCAACTAAAAACAAAAACAAAAAAACCAAACAACCCAAACGAGATGAGAAATACTCAAACAAAACAGAGGATGAGGATGGCTGGTGCAGGATGCCCCATTTTACTGCAGAATATCTTGGTGAGGAACAAGAATCTGCAGGCTTTCTTTAGCATTGGCCCACCTTGAAATTGTTTTTCTTTGTTTGGTTGGGGCATTTAAAAACCATCCAGAGCCACTGCACTTGCAGGTGCCTGAGGAATCTTCCAGTAGAAGAAATGGAGAGAAAGAACCTCAGCTTTTGGCAGGGGAGTCTTTTTTAAGTCAGATCTAAATTGCAATATCAGTAACCTGAGCTCTTTTAAATAATACTCCAACCACAGGAACCACGTGTGCAGAGGAAAATGCTGCTAATTTCTTAGAAAAGTTTCCTGTTTCATTTTTTTATTTTATTGTTGTCAGAAGACGTTGCTGTTGGGTGAGCAGTGGAACAAGGTTGTTCTTATTGTTAGCAAATAAGAACAGAAGAAGAGAATCTGACTACTTTTTGTCAAAAGTAATGTCAAAAATTGTGTTTAGGGTATTGTCAGAGGGAGAGGGGCCGTGGTCACCTGCAGACCCTGAGAACAGAGTTTGTTCCATCAAATTTATGGCAGTTGTTCCTGATGCTGGAGAAGGCTCCAGGGACATTTTAGACCTTCCAGAGCCTAAAGGGCTCCAGGAGAGCTGGAGAGGGACTGGGGACAAGGGATGGAGGGACAGGGCACAGGGAATGGCTTCCCACTGCCAGAGGGCAGGGACAGATGGGATATTGGGAAGAAATTCCTCCCTGTGAGGGTGAGCAGGCCCTGGCACAGGTGCCCAGAGAAGCTGTGGCTGCCCCTGGATCCCTGGCAGTGTCCAAGGCCAGGCTGGACAGGGCTTGGAGCAGCCTGGGACAGTGGGAGGTGTCCCTGCCCATGGCAGGAGCGGGATGAGAGCCTGAACGGGGAAGAAGAGACGGATCAGCAAACTCCCTCAGAGAGCAGAGACTGCAGGACTAAAATTAGACTTGCCAAAACTCAAGCTGAGTTACAACTTGCAAATATATGTATTTTAAATTAAAAAATCTTAGGTCACACAGAAGAAAAAAGAAAGCAAAATGGATGAAATAAAAAAACAAATGTAGTTGCAGAATAAGTTCCTAAATGAGTACTTCGCTTCAGTTTTCAATAGAGAGGCTGCTGCAAGACACAAGGGCACAGGGATGATCACTAATGGGCATGAGATTTATAAAAATGGAAATTTCACCATCCAAGGTGAAAGCAAAACTGAAAGAGCTTTAATGCACTGAAGCCAGAGGGAACAAATAATCCAGCCCAGACTCCTGAAAGAACTGGCACACGAAATTATGAGTCCACTCTCCAGGATTTTTAATACATAAGTCGAGCAGAAAAAAATTACAAGCCCAGTTCTCCTGTTTTAAAAAAGAAATAAAGGATCCAGGCAACTAGAGACATCAACGGTATGCAAAGCTCAGAATAAATTTGCAAGGGAAGAATAATTAAAGACCCGAAGGTAAATGGAAAATCGGATCAAATATAACAAATAAAACACTTGGATGATCCTGACAAGGGAAGTAATAGAAGCAGAATGAAATGTAATAGTACAAAGTGCAGAGCTGTGCACGCTGGGAGTAATAACATGAATTTCTGCTTGGAGCTTGGGCCTCATCACTTGGAAATGACAGAACAGGAGAGAAAGTTGTTTCCACTCATCTGTCACTGGGGATGGGGAGCTGCCAGCACGGTGCAGCTCTGGAAAAGGCTTATCCCAGGCAATGCTTTTCCCACTAGGAATGGGTGAAGGTGAGCACTGCATCCCTGCCCAGGTGTGACCACATCCAGGGGCTCTGCAGAGCTCTCACCCCTTCAAGGACAGCCATGGAAGGTGCAGGGAAAGGCTGTGGCAGGGTTGAGCTCATCTGCCCGGAGAGAGGGAGGGTTAGCTGGTCCAGGAGGAACAAACAATGGCCAAAAGAGACCTGAGTGCAATGAGAGAAGGGGGAATAAACAGAGAGGAGGAACAAAACTACTTAAGCTAAAGGACTGTCTTGGAACGAGAACAAATGTAACGTGCAGGCCATGAAAGCATTTGGGAAGTTACGAGAAGATTTTTAATAGGAGTGCAGTAATGATCTAGAAAAGTCTCCTGAAGATGAGGGGAAGGAGGAAACTAAACCTCAGCTCAGAGAAGAGATGGAGGCATTCCTGGTGGGCTGTGTGGTGTGGATGCTGGAGGTCTTTTCCCATCCTTTGGGTCTTTTCCCATCCTTTGTGAAAGAAGGGGATGGGACCGAGGTGAGAAGTGTGGTTCAGCATTCCTGCAGCACAGCCAGACTTGCCTGGTTGCTTCTCCTGGAGCTGCAGTGATGGTGGTCACCCTTCAAGTGCCTCTGGTGTTTCTGAATGTTCAACCTTTCACATGATTCTCTCAGGAAAATCACCTGGTTTGTGGGAATTTTTTTATTCCTTTGAACTAATATTTTGGGTGTTAGCGTTGATGCTTGTACAGACAAAACTGAAAGTAAAAACTGGGGAAAGTAAAGCTGCCAGTAGATTTTCATCTGGAAGAGACAAGGAAGCCAGACCTGTGCAATATTTACCTGGAAGGGGCAGGGCTGGGAAAGTCCTTTCTCACCTCCACAAGCACCTGGTGCTTGACTGTGGTGTTTCTAGAAGGCTGATGCTGCAGCAGAAGGGATTTCCATCACTTACTGGATAAAATGTTAGTCCTTTGCAGAAGGGCTGTGCTTTGAGAGTGGACATCAACACACCACCTTTCTCTGTGTGAATATTACCTTGGCTTTCTGCCCCTTCCATTGCTCAGAGTCAGCTCCAAGGACAAAGGGCTGAAGCCCACGCTGAGCTGTGTCCAGCAGTGCAGGCTGGGCACAACATCTGCGTGGGGCCCTTGGCAGCTCCTGGGGTGGAGAGGGTTAATTGTGCAGGGAGGAGCTGGGAGACAGGTTCAGCTTTCAGCTGCACTTGCCTTGCTCTGGCTGGCTCTCTCCATTGGAAATGCAATGAGACACGAGCAGGGTTAGCTGAGGCTGTGCTGGAGCAGGAGGCCGAGCAGAGCCTGGATTTTGGAGTATCAGTGGAATTATTGATCAGCTGAGGTGGGGACAGCATAGCTGGACATGCAGGATGAGCCCCCAGGTGTGTTCCCAAGGACTGGAGGCACATCCACATTTCATCTGCTAGCTGCTGGCCTGTGAAATCAGAAAGTGCTGCTCTCCATCATCACTGGAGCCACTATTTAAATTCACTTGGATCACAGAGTAATTTTTCCACTCTGTTAAAGGTTTCTTTTGCAAGTGCCACTCCATGTCTCTTGATTTGATTTCCTTGTACCTTTTTTAATCCATTTTTAATAGGCTTCCAGATTTTTAATAGCTTTAGAGATTTCTTTTCTCCTTCATGTCTATGTTGTTGATTGTAAGACTGGCTTTTGGATGTCTCCTTTCTTTGATACCTCGCTTGCCTGGGTCGTCTTTGCACTTATCCTTTAAACATATTCGCAATGTACTTGGTTTACTTCATTGAGCATTTTTGAAAGCATTGCCTTTGCTTTTCCTCTCAACTCTGTTATCTGAATACATCTTAGGTAATTAATCAGCTCCCATTGATCTGAACATAAATTTCCAGATTTTTCAGACATTCATTACATGTGCTGAATAGAAGTGAGAGTGGCTGGATGAGAGAATTCATACCTGACAAACAGCCCATCCAGATCTGAGCTGTTCCTTCTCCTTGTGCTCTTCCCATTGAGTAGCTCAGGGCGGGGAGGGGGGGAGTGATGTTTTTCAGACAGCTGTGAGTGAGAAGCAAAAGCTCAGAATATCAATTTTCTCTCTTAAGGGCTCTTCTTTCCAGTTCCTCTGGATCAGCAGCCATTTCTGAGTTTGACACGACCAGAATTAGGTGGTCCTAAGAGCTGCTGTTTTATTCCAAAGCCCACCTTCAGTTTAATACATTTGTATCCCAAAGCATGGTGTGGCCATGGGAGGCTGGACTGGGTGATCCTGAAATCCTCTCACCCTGCATGGGCTCGTGGCTTATTTTCAGTTCCAGTTACCTCCTGTCACCCTGAAACCCAGCCTGTGGTTCTTTACCTGTGCCCTGAGAACTGAGGACAGGCAGTAAAAGAGAACGTTAGATCCAAATTAAAGTACAGAGATGGGGAGGCAGGAAATCATGCCATAGCTGTGTCTCTACGTGTCCACTGGCATGGGGGAGAAGGTTGCCGAGGAAGAAAAACCCAGATATGATTCACTGTGTGATGGTAGAAGTGCAGCCACACGGCAAAGCAGAGCATTAACAGGAGGGAATGACCACCTGTGTAATCTCAGGGGACCCTGGTGCAGGTTTTTCATGGAGTTATATCAAGCTGCATAATATTTTCCTCCTTTCCACTATCTTCAGTGCTTCTGGAGGTGCAGGATTTCCTAAGAACTGGATTGAAAAGCAGCCCCAGCTCTCACATGCCTGCACCAGCTGCTGCCACCTTTGCCCCAAGCACAATCACCTGCCCCAAAGACCCTGAATTCAGAAAAGCCACTCCTCTGTCAGTGGAACTTCACAGAGCAGCTCCCAGGTAGTGAAGGGTACTTGTTAGGGGAACATTTCCTGCATATTTAAAGAGCTTTGAGCCCTATATGCATGTACCTCGCTGGGCTTCTTTGCCAAAAGCGCAATTAATGGGTTTTGTGCTGCAGTGCAGGGCAGGAATAGCATTGCCTCCCTCTTTGTGCTTTATGTGCTCTCATGCTGCGAAGAAGGAGGAAAGTATTGGTAAGCAGAATGAAAAAAATGTATGAATTTCACATCTTAGTGAGTGGCCATGAATGGTGAAGGCTGTGGGTAGGGCATGGATCAGATAAACTCATCCTGCAACAACTCACCCTCTTCTCCCTGGCAAATCACAGTGGAAGGTGTTTGTAATGCAAAGAGCTCAATTCAACCAAATCTCTCCCTCTCTGTATATATTTATATGGCCACTCATTAGTTTATCCCCCCACTTCGGTTTCAGCAGGGAGATTTTCAGAGTAAGCTACAAACCAGCATGAAAGAAGGGTGTTGAAAATACATCTGAATTAAAATCTAATTTCTTCTGTTAGGAAAACACAGTTCTGTATCAAAGGGACCAGAACAGTCCAGGATGGCCAGCACCATGTTTCAGAGGGATAATTTTTTTCAATGCTTAGTTATTATTAACTATATCTCTTATTCATCCTGTCTCTTGATCCTTTTTCCCGAAGCATGGAATTTGCTCATGCAGTACAACTGTCTATCAGAAATCACTGTTGCAAACTGATTTCCAGTTGTCAGGCCCAAAGATATTTTTATTTTAGTCAAATATTCTGTTCCACTAATTCAGTCAGCTCACCCACAAGTTTAACAACTGCTCCGAAGAATGTGCATGTGAATATGATTTGCCAGTATTCCTCCTTTTTGAGATGGGCTATGCCTCGTGTGTGCGTGAGAATTATTTAATATTTAAAGGGACTGAAGAGGATTTGAAGAATCTTCATAGCTGAAGAAGTTTGTGAAAAATCTCCTTTCTGGTTTAAAATGGATTGGAAATATGGATTCTGTTTATTGCTGCAGACTTAGTTTTCCCAGTGTTCAAGGGAGCCTAGGGAAAAATTTTATTTCATCATGCAGTATGGATCTAATCCTACAGCATCTCAAATAACCAGGAAAAAGCCACTGAAAGTAGCAGGATGGCTCCTGTGCATGGCAATAACATGGTTGTACTGGCACTGGGGTGCAGAGACTGGAGGGTTTTACACATAAAATCAAACATTAGGTACCAGCTGGGGGAAAGGCTGTTCAGGACCTAAAGGCAGCCGGTGGGTGGCTCTTGCCTCATGCCCATCTCCAGCCCAGCCTCACCCAAAGGAGCCCTTCTTGCCCTCTGTAGAGTGCTGATCCTTCCCCTCTGCCCAGCCCTGGGAGGCACATCTGGAGTGATCCTGCCCCTCTGCCCAGCCCTGGGAGGCACATCTGGAGTGATCCTGCCCCTGTGCCCAGCCCGGGGAGGCACATCTGGAGTGATCCTGCCCCTGTGCCCAGCCCTGGGATGCACATCTGGAGTGCTGTGCCAGCTCTGGATCCTCAGCCCAGCAGGACAGGAGCTCCTGGAGCGGGGCCAGCAGAGGCTGCGCAGCTGAGGAAGGGCCTGGAGCATGGCCCATGGTGCCCAGGAAAGGCTGAGGGAGCTGGGGCTGCTCAGCCTCCAGAGGAGCCTCAGCTGAGAGGGGCCCTCAGCCCTGGCTGGCCCTGGCTGTCCCTGGGTGTCCCTGTGTGCAGGGAGGCTCAGAGCAGGGCCAGGCTCTGCTCCAGGGCCCAGCAATGGCACAGAGGAACGGCACGGACTGAACCCAGGGAGCTCCCCCTGCACAGGAGGCACAACTTCTGTCCTGGGCAGTGCCCAGCCCTGAGCAGATTGTGCAGAGAGGCTGTGGAGTCTCCTCCCTGGGGATATTCCAGAGCCCTCTGGACACAATCCTGTGCCTGTGCTCTGGGATGGCCCTGCTGGAGCAGGGAGTGGCACCAGTGACCACTGTGGTCCTTTGCAGCCTGACCCATCCTGGGACTCTGTGCTGAAGGTGGAAGGAGCTGAGCATCACTCTCCACCACACTGAGGTCCTCTTGCCCAGCCCTCAGGAGCTCCCTTTTTCCCTGGCTTATGCAGACTCCTATTCCCTGGTCTCCATGTCCTCTAATCAGCTTAGCAAAAGCCCTCCACTGCATATGGTCGGATTGCAATTTTTGAATACTTGTAGCATGGGCAAATCAAACCCAATTTCCTGCAATACAAAGCCCTGCACTGCTCCCCAATGAGGGTTATTTTCCTGCCAAATTGCATCTTTCAAACCGCAGCCAATTCAGCTGTAGAGCTGCCAAGAAAAAAAGGTCAGAAAGACTTAAAAAAAAAAAAGTTATTTTTCTCTTTACTGTATTCAAAAGCAGATCTTCTAATTCTGCACAAACTTTCAAAACAAGGGAGAAATCATTGTGGGATAGGTGCTGATTATAGGCAATTTCAGCCCAAAGGACAACATTTTGCAAGCTTATTAATAGGACCTGAAAATAGCAATTTCTAATGTGGCCAGTGCTGGAAACACTTTCTATCTACCCTGGTTTGTATGAAGAGCTGCTCCAGTGAAACCAGTGGAATTATGCAGATTTGGGACCTTGCTTACTAGAGGTATCACTGCTGCCTGTACAATATTTTATATACATCAGTTTTATTTGAAGGATTTGACCATGAGTACCTGCTTAGCCACATACCTTATGAGATAAAAATGCAATAAATGGGGAGATGGGAAAACCATCTCTTCTCTCCAGAAAAAAACTGGGCTGGGAGGTGATTTGAACAAACAATAAGATATGTAGAAAGAGCAGCGTAATGGGAGATTTTAAATACCCAGGTAGGGAGCAGAGGACATTAGCTGGAAGCTTATTTATGGGATTGGCATAAGATCGGATTTTAACTTAGTGTGTGGAGCAGCTGAAAAGGAAGAGAGCTACAGTGTATTAAGTGCTGCACTACATGGAAGGTGTTTGAAGACAAGCTGTACCCCAGGGAAAATGCTCTGCCAAACATCCGTGTCCTCCGTGGTGGGCTTAGGATTTCGGGGAAGATTTTGAAGCAGGAAACTTGGAGAAGTTTCCTTGCCTGCTGACAGGCACTCAAACAGCCAGCACAGAAAGCCAGCAGTGAAGTTCAGGGTCTGATGAAATTGTATGTAAAGGTTTATAATCCAAATCCCCCAAACCTGCAAACACCCAAATCAAACACATGGTACAGGTGTGAAGGCAATCCCAGGGCAATCGGGGTCAGGGCAGGTGAGGGAAGAGCCTCTTCTCCTACAGGAAATGTGAGGTTTATTGTTGGCTGAGGTGAGGGGAAAAAAAGACTTGTGAAAACCTCTGAAGGCAGTGACAGAAACAGAAAGGATGATGGAGGAATCCATGTGGAAAGGGGTGAGGCACAGGACCCACGCTGCTGTCTGGGATTTGCTGCTGCACGGGGAGGGCTTTTCCTGCGAGCATCACAAAATCCCCTCCCCGCAACAGGTATTCATTTTCCAAAGGAAGGAGCCTGGGGAAGTGGGACTAAAACATTAAAATGCTTCAGCACAGGTAATTAGTGCTGTTAAAGGATGACAAGGAACCTGGACTGCTGAAGGACATTGCTGGGTCCTGAGGAACCTCCAACTCCGGAAGAGGTTTTTGGGCAGTTCCCTGTGTGTTGGGTGTTATTTTGGCCCTAGCTGTGCCCAGGGCTGGTGGCTGCTGTCCCAAGCTCATTTCTCAGGGTGGGAAACATCAGGAATAGATGTGGCACTTGGGGCATGGCATAGTGGTGGGCCTGGCAGCGCTGGTTAATGGTTGGACTCAACGATCTTGGAGGTCTTTTCCAACATAAAAAATTCTGTGAATAATCCCTGCTGTGTAGGGGGGATCTGACCTTATGGCAGAGATAATATGCTTGTGTCAAGGGTTAAACAGGGACTTCTCCCAGAAATGACCAAGGTCTGGAAAGTTTTCCCTTGGAGCTGTCTCCCCCAGGGTCCTGCTGTCCTGAGCTGGGGAGGTGACAACAGAGGGTTTGCAGTGCTGTAGGGCTGAGCCCCCAAGCACAGAGGGCTCTGGCAGTGTGACCCTCCAGGACCTTGTTTGATTTCATGTCTTCCTCATTCCCTTTCTTAGCTCACGAATTTTGTTTGCTCTCTGAGAGCTTCTGCATGCCACTCCAGGCAGATGTTCCCATCGCGTTTCACATCGATGATGAGCTTTTATTGGGCAGTTACAGTCAATTTAGAACCCATTAATGCACATAAATAGTCCAGATTGTCCCTTCCAATTTCCATTACTTCGCCTTTTATGCATCAAATCTGTTCAGCCACCGCACTGCCCCATTGTGGAACTCATGAAATTTCCTAACTGAGCTTTCAAGACTTGACCATTTCACGTAGTTTCATATTTATCCACAAATTTTCTTTCCACTGCTCATACACTGAGATGAATGCTCAGGCATCCAGGCTATTAATAAATACACTTGATAACAATGGTCCTCGTGTGAGCCATTAAGACACTGCAGTATTAATAGCCTTTCCTTTTGGAGAAGGACTATTTATTCTTCGCCTTTTCCTTTCTTCAGGCTGGAGCTGATCGAATTGTTCATTGTGAGTAATCTCCTTGGAGAATATAGTTCTTATTTCTCTATGAAAATCATTCATTAATTCATCCTGTGAACTTTATCCTGAGATACTCAGCCTTTTGCTTTCACTTATTACTCACTTGCTCTTGGTTCACCTCTGTGCTGTAGCACGGATGCTCCAACATAACTGGATGCTGAAATGATTCAGCAAGGAATGACAGGCAGCCAAGAGCCAAAATTTTATGTCTTCTGTGACTGAATCAGCCTTTAGCAAAGATATAAAACTTGGGAGGCCCTTGAACTTTCTTTGAATGACCAAGCTGTATCTTTGTCACAAGAAGCCAACTTGATGGCTCCAGTGGCAAGTCTGTGGGAGCTTTACCTTTGCTGTTTCCAAACAGCAGCAGCCAGGCCCTGCTTGGACATGGAAGTCTCTTGGGCAAGCACATTTCTGGCTGAGATTCACCATTACACAAGGTGGTTTTGGGGATATTTCTAAAGACAACTATATAAAACAGAGAGGTCAGGTTAATTGTGGCTCTCAAGAATCCAGAGGTGTTGGGGGACAGTGACCTTGGGAACCAATTTTGCCATTTTTGCCCCCATTTCTTTACACTTTTCACACTTCCCACAGCTGGGTTGAACCAGGAGCACATTGACACCTCTTAGCACTCAAACCCAGAAATCACTGTGGAAAAGTGAGCTCCTGTTTCTGTTCACTTCCTTGGCGCTCCACACCCACCCTTCCCAAAACCCACACCGGTCATGCCCTTTGCCTGCTCCTTGGAAAAGCCCCTCTGCTACTTCTCCTCACATTATCTCGGCTGATTATTGAGCAGATTTTATGGGAAGGGGCTGGATAAAATCTGCCCCCAGCACACAAACAGACCTGAGCGCTCCACATCTGCTGCAGTTCATTTCTTTACCTGTGTAACTCATAACACCAGTTGGTGAGAATTTATCTGTGATCAATAAACTATAATTTCCCAAACCACCAAGGAAAGCAAGGTTAAAAGCATCTTCTATTCACTAGGATTGTTGCTGTCTGAGCCCCCACAAGGGAAATCACTAATAAAGAGATAACCTTAATTAACAGCAGGGTAAGCACTGGGCAAAGTCCTGCAGTTTTTCAGCTCACATTCAGATAAATTATCATATGTCTTTGCATGTAGACGGTGGCTTGGGATGATCAGCATCTTGAGCTAAAGTGTCTTTAGGCTCCCAAAGCTGACAATTTTGGCCAAAGCTCTCAGAAAAACAATGGGCATGGCAGTGTTGATTCAGCAGTAACCAAGTTCAGTGTTTGTGTCCCCAAATTATGCTACAAGACAAGCCAGCACCTCTTAAAAGAAAGGAAAATCTCCTAGTGGTTCCACTGGGATGTAATTTAAACATCTATTAGGCAGCATCCTCCCGTGTAGATTCACCAATCAAAAATCTGCCACAACTAATTGGAAATGTGTATCATCAAATTATTATTATTGTTGTTGTTATTGTAATGTTTTTATTATTATTATTTCTAGGAACGTGATTTAAAGACTGCACCTCCAAGATTGACAATTTAACCGTAAACCAAAGGAAAATAAAAGAAGGGGAGGGAATACAACCAAACAGCCTGATTGTATTGGTCAATGTGATAGGTGGTGGTTTTAATGCACTCAGGACCTGTGGGCTCCTGCCAGGGGAAAAGAAAGTCTTCAGGATGGATTTGCACAATGATAGCAAGGTGGTTTTGAGGATATTTCTGAAGACAACTGCATAAAACAGAGAGGTCAAGTTAATTGTCGTTCTCAAGGTCTTCCTTTTTCTCTTGCCAGCTAAAGATGCTCTCGGGGACTCACTGAGCTGGACGTGTGCAAAGTCTGCAATCCCGGAAAAATGAGACAAGTCTCAGGCAGGACCTGAGATAGAGAGATGGATGTGCTGAGTGGGTGTAGAGGGAAAGGCTGTGCTGCTCTTTGGGGGCAAGAAATGGCCAAAGTGGGCATTCCCATGGATATCTTGGGGGGGAGGCAGTTTCCTGAGAAATGTAAGGAAGGAGAAATTGTGGAGCCAGGAGAAAAATTCCAACAAGGAAATGCAAGCAGACAAGATTTGAAGGGCATGAACTTGTTCCACCCTGACATGAGAGGACTGTAAGTCACTCAGAAGAATAAAGATGGTGTCCTGCATCAGGAGGAGGTTTCCTGGGTTGCTCAGTGGTTTCTTCTGATCAGAAAGGTTTCCATCAGTATCCCCTTCTCGTCAAACCCAATCTCCAGCACAGCCATCCACAACTCTCAATCCCAGTCAGCCCTCTCTGCACAAAAGGTTCTCATTCAGGCCTGAGAGTCATGTGAAAGAGTGAATTTTGACAGATTTAAAATGTGGAATCCACTTTTCTCTGGGCTTAAAAATCCCATTTTTTGCAATAAAAAGTCTTCATATGGTCCTTCTAACCTTGTGCTTTCAAGGGGCACCAAGTGTAGCTGGATCATTTTAGAATAAGAAGAGCAAAGACAAGAGTCAACAGGAGCTGACTTACTATTTAAAGAATTTAATTTTCGTTTTGAGGAAAGTGTAAGTCTAGATTTGCTGTTATGTAACAAACTGCATTTAAAAGCAATTGCTTTTGAAAATACACTATTGAACTTTGAAATTACTGTGATAATGCAGCTTTAGTCTGTGAATGCTCCAGTCTGGGAGAAAGCACAACAGCAGCCTTTGATGAGGACATGAATTTGTTATGACAGGCTAATTTTACAATTCCAAGGCTGCCTTACGGCAGAATTATAAAGATATATATTAAAAAGAAAACCAAAAAACAACGAAAGCCAAAGAACAACGAAAGCCCAAGAAGCAAGAAATGTATCATGCTGCTGCTGAGAAAATGTTCTTGCACAGTCAACTCCCACAGGTCAATTCAAGGCAGTATCCAGCTACCTTTGATAGCTCAGGGAGCAAAATATTGTGAATATTGGGCATGTTTAGACTGATTGGTGACTTCAGCTGTTTGATCTGTGCCTGTGTGTGTGTCCGGGAGTGCTGTGATATGAGCTGCCTCACGTAAACAGCCAAAGACAGATCTTGGGGGAAAAGCAATGAGGAAAAACCCAACCAATCTACCAACCCCCCTCACCAAATAAAATCTTAAACAATAGAAACGCTGCCTGGAACCTCCGCGCAGCCCGGCTGTGCCTGAGCGCAGCTGACACGGCGAGTTAGCGTCAGGCCGGTGTAAGTGGTCTCCTAGAAATAATCTCATTGCAGATATCCTCCCTAATCCTCCAGCAGGAAGGGCAGGAGGGCTCTTTTGCATAGGGCTGGCAGAGGTGTCTGCTGGAGCCTCCAGATGGAGGAAATTGGGAGGTGGAGGAGAGCGTTTGGAGCCTCAGCTTGGAGATGCAGGGAGAAGAGCTGGAGAGAGAGGGAGTGGGAATGTGGGTTGGGGGGTCTGGGCAGGAATGGAGGGGACAGCCTGGGGGACAGCTGGGGAGTGCCACCTCAGCCAGAGTCACCAGAAATACGAACAGCCTTCCAAGGGCGAGCAGTGACAGGGTGAGGGAGAATGGTTTTAAGATGAAAGAGGGTGGATTTATGTTGGATATTAGGGAGAAATCCCTCCCTGTGAGGGTGGGGAGGCCCTGAGAAGGGCCCAGAGAAGCTGTGGCTGCCCCTGGATCCCTGGCAGTGTCCCAGGCCAGGCTGGACAGGGCTTGGAGCAGCCTGGGACAGTGGGAGGTGTCCCTGCTCATGGCATGGGTTGAGCTTTAAGGTCCCTTCCAACCTAAACCGTTCTAGGATGCTCTGAAATGTGGGGAGCACACTGGAGAGAGGAGAAATCACATAGTGGGGCCCTTATGGGATGCTGCTTGCACCTGTGAAGCTCTGGTGACCAAGAACTCATTGAAACACCTCCCACAATGCTTGAGGAAAAGGCAAACAGAGCTTTGGGGCTAAGGAAATCCTCTGTGGACAGAAGCCAAGATGTACTCAAGTCTTTGCTATCAATTTTGTGTGATGCTGTCTCAGCCAGTGGCCAAAGGAGCCCGAGTTTGTGTTTCTGACAAACTCTGTGAGGCTCCAACACTCTGCCCGTGACTGAGGCAGCTCTTCCAGCAGCTCACATCTCAGTGTCACTGTGTAAATCTCTCCAGCCTGTCACTGATGGAAGGGTCTATGTGACAGGTGTCACCCATAAATCCCATTTAAATACATCCATTACCACACACTGCATCACTCACAATCACCCATGAAATGTCTCTTTGGAGTCAAGAATCAGACAGGGATGATTTAGGGCCATTCCGCCGGTGTGATGGGATTAGCTGGATCTCGCAGCTATTAGGATGTCAGGCCCAGCGCTGGCCCCAGAAGGGATGAGGGAGAGCAGGCAGAAACAGCTCCAACAGCAGCTTTCCAGCAGCCTTTCCACACAGGCTGGAGCTGCTGCAAAATCAGACTTTAAAACTGACACCAGAGCCTTCCAAACTCACTTCCCATGGGAATACCCACAAGAGTCCTCTAGGTGCATGAAGCTTTAGACCAGATGTGACCTTTCTCTGGGTTTCTGTCATCATTTCCACCTTGGCCAGTGGAGTTCACATAGCTTTACACACACACGTGCACACAGAGCTCTGCCTGAGACACAGACAGAATGAGGCTTTTTGCCACTCAGCAGGTGTTTTTGTTTTCTAGCTTCTCCTCTAAAAGAAGCAGGCAGCTTGAGACATCAACCTGCTCCAAATAGAAAATTGGTGTCTCATTTAATTCAGAGTAACTTGAGAACATCTGCAAAATAAACAGGGCAATTTAGACAGGCAAATGCTTACTGGGAGGCATCAGTGCTAGCTGCCATTTCAGCCTGAGCTAGACAGGAACCATGCTGCTAGAAGAGGCTGGGAGACACCCCAGATGAACAACTTTTTTAGATATTGCTGAGTAAAAGGAGAAGAGGAGAGGTGCCCACATATCCTGTGTCTGAGCAATGTCTGGCAGGAGCAGGTTCAAAGGAAGAAGAGCTGAGACAGTCCCAATGCCACAGAAACACCAGTGGCTTCCTGGCCCTGATAAGAAGCTTCTGCTCTGACTGAGCACTCCGCTCCAGCCACAGCACCAGGAGAGCTTCCCTGTAGTGACTTTTCTCATTATCCACAGAAAGATTCAGTCCTTTTTGCTGTGATGGCCTTGGCAGCATCTCTGGCACTGGGATCAAATTTGCATTTGTATGTGGGGGAACAAGTGGGTGCATTTGGGCCTGGATTAGGACTGGGTGCAAGCAGCAGCAAAAGGCAGCAGAGGTGACCCGAAATTCATGGGCTCAGCTCTGCCTTCATTTTAAGGGCATGAGAAGGGAGAGCCATCACCACTTCTCCTTGTCCCTGGTGGTGCTGCTGGAAAGGGATCAGCTCCATTAGAGCAGGAGGAGATGAGAGGGAATGTCAAGCAATGCAGGAGGAGAGGGCGTGGGTGAAGCAAGGAGCCGGAGCATTGTCACTTTTAATGAGCACGGTGATTAGGTACTAGCAGCTGTTTGCAGATTAGAGACCGAGGACTTGGTCAGGGATAATTATCTCTCTTTGGAATTAGGAGATTTTTCTCTTTTCTGGCAGAGAAAGAAGTGCTGGGCAGTGCCCAGCACACAGACCTGCTGCCCCAGGAGGGGAGGCCAGCGGTATCTCTTTTTCCCACCGCAGTGGAGGAGGAGTCCTGCTCTCAAATCAGCCCACAAGGGTTGGATTACAATCCACGGATTAAGCCAATGTCCTAGGATGTCCTTAGCTCCTTATCCCAGCTCTGGCTTTCAGGCAGCAGGATCCTGTGCTGGGTGTTTTCCAGCCTAATCAAATGCTCTGAGAGCTGGATATTGGGGTGATCTGATATGGAGGACATGCACCTGCAAGAGCCAGTAAGGGGTGAAGGCAAATTGCAGCATTTCCAAAACTGCACCCAAAGGACATTGCTTCATCTCCCTTGGGATGGAAAAATGAGCCTGCTCTCTGCAGCGAAAAACTGGTATTAACAATGATTTGCTTTTCAAAATAAAATATTTAGCTGCAGAAAATGTTTCTGGAAAGCAATGCCATTGCCTTCAGCTCTGCCAGCAATGCAAAGTGACACGGCAATCATGGCACAGGGAGAGCACTGCAACCAGCTCTTGTTAAAATCCCAACCTGACCCCACAGGTAGCGTGGAATTGTGGAATTTGATCTTCCCAGCCTAAAAGTTTTATCAGCTCATCTATTGCCAGAAAAAGTGACTAGAAGGGATCTTTTAAATATGCTTTTGTAGCAGGTTATGGGTGCTTGATGACGCATCTTCTGCTTTAATCAAAGGAGGTTAAATTGATTATCAGGGGACACCTAGGGTGGTTACAATTGCAATCCAGTGCTGAGCTGAATTCAGTCCCGCAGTGTGAAAGTGGCAGTGGTGGTGGGAATATCACCTACACATGGCCTCTTTCACTCATCTCCTCCTGGCATGAGAACATAAATTATACAAAAGTTGTAATGGTGATCTCCCCCAAAGAGGGGAGAACAGCCTGGCCCAACCATTAAAGTCTTCATACAAGAAAAAAAGCATTCATAGCAAAATGTATTGCACCAGGAAGTTTAAAACCTTCCTCATGTTGGCTTGAAAAGGCTCGTGGTGAAGCCAGGCTTGCTCCAAGTGGCCTTGCTCTCGGTACAGGATGAGCACAGGAATTCGGGAACAAGACAATGCCTGCTGGAACAACCTTAAGGATGTATTGCCCTTTGCCTGCTCTGGAAGGCAAAGTCCTCATGGCTTTAAGTCAGACAGGATGGTCAGATAGCCCAAAGTGGTGCCGCCAGAGCTCCTGTGACAAGGGACAGTGGACAGCAAAGTGACCTGTCCCTCTTCTCTCTCTTCTGTTAGGCACCACTTCAAAGCAAAGTTCTTTACATTACGGGAATTTTTTTCCGCTAAAAGCACAGGAGGTGCTTGGGATGGAGACCCTGAGACAAGGAATGAGTCGGGCAGAACAGAGGTGAGCAGGTGGCTTGGTGGCAGCTTGTCTTCGTGTCCTCACCCTCCCAAGCCCCACCAGTGCCAAGTGCTCACCAGGAGCAGCGTGTTCCATAGGCAGCAGCAGCATTCCAGGCATCTGACTACAAACTGGGTTGAAAACTGTTCTGCGGTCAGAAAAATTAATGTCTTGGAAAAATAAACAGGATTTTCTGGAGTGAGTGGGATAATCATAAATTAGACTCAAATGGCAAGTGTTTCTCTGAGCACTGCGTGACACACCGAGCCAGCCCTCGGGGATTTCTCCCTTCCATATGCAGCACTTCAGCTGCCTGCTGCTCCCTGCCTGCTCTCACAGACCTGCCCAGGACGTGCCAGCCCTGCCAGATGCAATTTCCCTGCATTTTAAAGGTGAGGGACCAGGCGCCGATGCAGGTTTTGGAGTCCCCTGCACACAGCAAAGCCAAAAGGTTCAACAGGTTAATTATCCCAGAATGTAGAGCTTGCCTGTTAGCTGCCCAAGGATTGAATTGGAGCTGTGAGATGAGCACAGGGCTCCATGAGCTGGCCCTGAATCAGGTACGTGAGATGTGGTTATCCAAGTTTGCCTTTTAGCATGAGGTATGGCAAAAATCCCAAAGAGTGGGGCTAGAAGGGACCTCACAAAGTTTATCCCAAACAATATCACTTTCATGTTTGTTCTTTCTGACAGGAACCTATCAAACCTATTTCTTTTAAAATTCACTAATGGACACTCCTGTTCACATCCTCTCCCTCTCTCTCCAGGCCTGCTGAGTGATCTAGCCCTGTACTTCACTATCCTTGGAGTCAAAAGCCATTTTTCCTTAATTCTTGTCTGCATTCCTGACCCTTCCCAGCATGAGAGAAGCCCTTTGAATTCTGCCCTCTCCACACCAGGTTATGTTCCTCTTCACAACTCTTTACTTGAGCAAATCTTCCCTATTTTTCCTCCCCTTAGACAGCTTTAATCAGCTGCAGGTTCATAGCTCCCCAACAGTCCAGAAAACTGTAGAAAATGGTCTAAAAATAATAGGGAAAAACCACTTGTAAAAGCCCTTTTCTTGTTTGGGATCCATTCCCACGCGGATGACAAGTTGTTGTGAGCGCTGACATGTAGGCGGAATTGGCAATGCCTAATGAAAATGCTTTTAATTACCACACTCAACTTATGATTTTGTAAAACAATAACATTTTGCTTGTCTGAAAGCTGAGTATTTATTATTCTCCAACTGTCAAATATTGGTCTGAGCACAAGCAACAGGCCTTGGATTTCTCTCAAAAGGCTTGGGTGATCCTTTGCTAGCAGCAGGCGAGGGGGTACAGGTGCAGAGTAAATTACCTCAGTCGTTACGCTTTTTCCAGAGGGTTTTTTTTTTCATCTGTTCATTCCAGGAGTTGGACTTGATGATCCCTGTGGGTCCCTTTCCTCTGAGGGTATTCCATGATTCTATAATGGGCCAGCCAAGAAAGCCAAGGAGTTTGGTTCCAGTCCCCAAACTGGAGAATTTGACTTCTTTTTTTCCTTTAGACCACGACAGATCTTTGATGACCCAGACAAAGAGACAGTAAGATCACTGCCACTTAGCAGAGGACTTTTTCTCTCCCACAAATATACGGCTCCTGCTGGAAAACAATTTGAGAGGAGAAAAATTAGCGCAGGACATTATGCATGACAGTGTCTGATCTTGGAGAGGGAAGAGGTTGGGAGGGAGAAGAGTTTACATTTGTGAGGCTGCTGGGAGTGGTGGCAAACCCACGTGATTTGCAAATTCCTCTCATGTTCACTTAAATCAGCTCTTGGCCTCTTTGGTGCCTGACAAGAAATGTTCTGTCAGGAAAGCATGGATGTGTTTTCTGCCTCTGTCACACGCACACGGACACAAAGGAGCTGCTGTTTGCAGCATTTTCTCCGCATTTTGGTGGATGACTTGTGGGTTTTAGAGAAGTGGCACATCATTTTTTCCTTCTGTCCTGTCTACCAGGACAGAAAGAAACTCTGGGAGACCAGATCTGCAGCCAGTGTATACTGCAAAAGTGACCTAAATTACTATTAATTGTAGTGGCAGGACTAAATAGCTGTCCTCAGCGTGTTTACAGCTGGAGAAACAAACAGTTTGTTCTCAAGATAATGATAAACCACTTATATTTGGTCTACAAAAGGACTGTTTGTTCCCTAAATACCTGCACCAGGAGCTGTGCTTGTGAAAGAAAAACAAAATGTCTTCATGAGTAGTGCCCTGCCTGGAGCTGCCCTCTCTGGGGTGCTGGCTCTGCTCACCCAGCTCAAAAAAAAAAGAAAAATAGATTGAGTTTTCTGCCAGGGGACTTGGGAGCAAGCCCTGATCAGGTCACAGATGTAAATATGTAAATATAAATCACTTGGCTTCTTAGAGATTTCTAACACTGCCACAAATTTCTCAAGGCCTTTTAACCACCAAAACCATCCTGATCCCAGCTGGCTCTGAGGTGTTGGCATCCCTGCAATGGAGATTGAGTAAAAACTACAGCTGTTCTGAGTGCTGCCATTCACAGGCCAGCGCTGTTTCATCTCTGATGGCTTCTGAAAAATATCCCAAAATTAATTGTCCATGAGATGCCCATTGAATCAGAACCTCAGAAAGTCAGAAGAAAGAATGGCTGAGACCTCACCGTCTCACCTTACATTTCATCTGATCTGGAAACTCAGCTTCTATCCTGTCGTCAAGGTGTCAGTAAAATTAAATTATTTTAAAAAAAATTTAGACCATTCCTACTGATGTGTCTTTCAGAAACTGTTATAATTCCTTGGTTTTAAAGGTAGCTTGTGATCCAAATGCAGATACATCCTGCCTTTGCTGAAAACTCCAGTGTGTGTCTGAGTCTCACCTCTCCTGGAGTGTCACTGAATAGAAGAAAACCAGCTTGGAGAAAGAAAGATTTTCTTGACTGAAATAAATCTTAAAGGACTCAAAACTGAATTCACTGTCAGCTGCCTGTGTGTATCTCTCAGACTTGTATCAGAGACTGGGAAATTTATTGCAGCAGCTCTGATTAGAGGGAATGAAATAATGCCACAGGAATGGAAGTGTATGGAAAATCTTTACCAATGTGGTTTGGAACCTCCTGCTCCCCTGTATGAATGCACCTGTGTGGACTCTGCTGCAGATGGACCCTCTTTCATCTCTCCAACCCTTGAGACACCACTCAGGGCCATCTTTTCATGCCTTGCCTATGGGTGGGGCCACCTGGCAGGTGAGCATCCACAGCAGAGTTCAGGCTGCCAGCTTCCAAATATCCTGGCAGCCCTTTCCCCGCTGAATGGCTTTGCTGTGCTCAGCTGGCCCATTCCTCATTGTCAGGCTCCCCAGGCCACGCTCCATGGAGTCTGTGAAGAGCTGGAAGCTGCTCCTCCAGGCTTGGGGCTCGACATTCAGCTGAACTGTACCCCTGGGATGATGTGGGGGTCGCAGGGCATGGCACTCTTCACATGAGAAGATGCATGAGGTGTGATGGTCTCCATCGTTCCCACAGCTCCAGGGAGCTGGGACACGGACGAGGAGCAGCGGGCAGGATGTACAAGGAGCTGGGCCATGGGACATGCAGCAGCACAGGCAGCAGGAAGGTCTGTGAGATAAAACACCTCCTGTTCCCTGGATCTCAGTGCGTCCAGCAGCATTTCCCCTGCTCAGCCCAGAAACAGAAGGAGATTCCTCACCCGGATCCACACATGGGATGATCCATGGAGACAATATTATCAATCACCAGGCAAAGCTGCTCTGCTGAGCTCTATAAATAAACAGCTTCCTCACAGCCTCACAGTACACCAGGCTGCTGGAGATTATTTCTGCCAGAGGCCTTCAGTGCTTCCTTAGCATGAATTCTGTTTTTGAGAGTGATTCACCTTGAACAGCGAATGTTTTCTCGAGTATCTCATTCTGATCAGAGTGTTCCCTCTGACCTTATAATCTGCAGTTCTGTTAATGCCTTAATGGCACCTGGTTATCCCAACCAGCAGGACAGGGATGGATCGATGTGCCAGCCAGGATTAGGAGTCTTCTGGGCTTCCTGGGAAACCCTTGCTGCTGTTTGTAGAACAGTGGGATTTCTGTCTTCCTTGCTGCAAAGCACAGAATTATGGACCCCTCCCTACTCCCTGTAAAAAAAAAAAAAAAAAAAATCACTCCTTCAGTCAGGTCCAACTATTTAGAATATCTATTTTTTTCCTCCTCTCTAAGATTGCCTCTTTTGCAGAAAAGAGCTTTGCCTTTTCTCCATTCTGCTGGGCTGTCCATATTTATCCTTCACGAAGCTTTTCAGGTACATTCCTTTGAAACCAGCAAAAATTTAGTACAAATAACCACCTTTTGCATTCCTGACAACACCTTCCAAGGCAAGAGGGGCTGAACTTATTCTTGGTGCTGCTTCTACTTGGATTGGCTTTCGCAAGCAGACAAGAGTGGTTCACTGGAGTTTCCCAGCAAAGCTACTGCAGTATTTAGGTCTCAAGGTGTAAGCCTCAAGTGAGCACTCAATATGTATTTAGGACCCTTCCTTTCATTTCCTGTTTTCTACAAGAATTTTGGGTACCTTGAACGTGACAACCTTGCAAGTTCATAGTTCTTAGTGAGAAGAAATGCAAAGCACTGAGTAGGACTAGCTGAGTTTATCATTTCTCTCTCTGCTTTTATCATTTGTTTTCCTGAGCCCTGTTTTCGCTGCGGTCAGAAGAAGCCCTTGAAGTATTTTGGGTTTTTTTAAAAGCAGAGCTGCTGGCCTTGCAGACCCACATTTACCTTGCAGAATCAACTTTTCCAGGATTTGCCCAGTTCTGCCCTCTCCATTATCCTTCCTGGCACTCAGCAGTAGGGACCAGGAGCAGCTTGTAGGGAAAGAGAAGGAAAGCAGGGAAGACTGCAGGAATCACTCCTGGAGCAGGGCTGGCAATTGTGGTGTCAGATGTTCTCCAGGGCTTGGTTAGAGCCTGCCCAGGACACTGCAGTTGTGTGTGTTCAACAACCCCCTGTGATACTCCTTGTGATTTTATGACATTCCTACATTGCAGCATTTACACAGACAGGAAAACTGGGAATATCTGTGGCATTCAGATCTGCTTACACTCGGGGAAAAGTGCAAATGCACATTTTATGGAGAATTGTAACATCGGATTTGCTTTTTTGACTGTTGTAAAAGGAGTGAAGTCATGTTTGGCAAACTTCACTGGTTGTATGCCGTTACAGCCACTGAAAATGTAAAGGTTTTCTGTGCATTTTCCAGGAGACATTAAGAAAATACATTGGAGAGGGACTTTGGACAAGGACATGGAATGACAGGACATAGGGAATGGCTTCCCACTGCCACAGGGCAGGGTTGGATGGGATATTGGGAAGGAATTGTTCCCTGTGGGGGTGGGCAGGCCCTGGCACAGGTGCCCAGAGAAGCTGTGGCTGCCCCTGGATCCCTGGCAGTGTCCAAGGCCAGGCTGGACAGGGCTTGGAACAACGTGGGACAGGGGGAGGTGTCCCTGCCCCTGGCTGGGGATGGAATGAGATGAGCTTTCTGACCCAAACCACTTTGTGATTCTACAGCTCTATGTCTCTACCCCATCCTCCTCACTAATGGTGCTCCACCCTGAGAAAGCAGGTGGGATTAAATCTGAAATTTACAGTCAAAATCTGAAATGGGGAATTCCTGGTGTCTGTGGAGCACAGGCCATCCTGCTCTCACTGCCTCCCAAGCACCCTGAGCTTGAAACTTCCAGTCCCTGCCACATTCTGTAGCAGGCCAGACACAAGTACAGATAACATGATATGGCACAGTGCATCGTCTACTGGTCAGGAGTAGGAGGAATTGATTTCTGACTAATAAAGAAAATTCATTACCCAGGCTGAATGAGTCACAAGGAAACGAAGGCTGCTGTAAAGAGGGAGGATGGACTCATGCACTCTGTTATTTCAGGCTTGCCTGGTTGCAGAAAAGGTCTGTCTGTGCAGCATCTCCATCTGCACGGCCTTGGCCCGTGTCCTGTGGCTCCATTTCAGCTCCATTTCAGGCTGCTGCTCTTCAGGCCTTGGGTGGAGGCAGGGCTTCAGCACGATTTATTCTCCCTTTGGCAAATGAGCACCTCTTTTAACATCCCCATCCCTCCTCAGGGGCTGAAAGGAGGGGAGATGGCTGTGGCCAAGCAGAGGACAAGGCAGGCAGGAGGAGGTGAATCCTCAGGGGCAGGGAGATGCTGGAGACAAATCCCTGATGCCCTCCACTCCAGAGTGAAAGAGCAAGACAGGCCTCAGATATGCACTCAGGAAAGCGAGACCAGGTCCTGATCCAGAGTGATGCCCCCACGCCTGGATTTGGCTCCTGGTGAGGCTTTTCTTCCCCACCCACCTTGCTTGGCTCAGTGCCTGGGCTGGAGAGCAAGACCAGACTGCCAAGCCAGAGGGCAGGACGAGGTTTGGGGTGTCCAAGAACAAGAGCAGCCCTGGGACTGGTCCTGATGAGCTCCTCACACTCCCTGCAGCCCTACACTCTCCAGAGCAACCTCTGTGGGAGGCAGGAGGAGCAGAAGGGACGTGTGGAGGGAGAAGGTGCTGCAGGGTGGGGATCTCTGTGCCATCCAGCCTTGGGGACCTGTGTTGTCACCTCTCACCCAGGCAGGAGAGGTTACATTTTGTCAAGAGGCCATGGGATTTTTTAACAGAACCCTCCTTTCCATCCTCCTGAAGACTCTTTTCTTGGAGGCTTCTTCCCTGTCCCTCTCTGCTGTTCTGCCAGCAACTTCTACAGCAGGGAATGATATCTTAGGAGCCTCCTTGTTTAGTCTTACAGCTGTCAATTAATCCCACATTTCTGCTATTCAGACTAGCTGGTGGGTAGCAACTTTTCCTGCTGCAGTGAAAATTTGTTGTGAATAAGAGCTGGAAGGGGAACTGCATTAATATTTGACAGCAGTTGGTGCTGAGGGAGTCTTTGCACTTCACAACCTGAGACCCAGAGGGGTTTCTCAAACCAGCAGCAGTTTAACAGTGTTTAAACAAGCTTTTGCCACATGCAGCCCAGCTGGGGACTGCTGCTGGCCCAGGCATGCTTCTGCCATCCCCAGCTCAGCTCTGCTTCCCGTCTTGGGCTTGTGCTTCACATCTAAGTTTTTGAGACATTGGGAGAATAAAAGCAGCTGATCAGAGAATTATTGGATCATGGAATGGTTTGTGCTGAAAGGGATCTTAAAGCTCATCCCATTCCACCCCTGCCATGGGCAGGGACACCTCCCACTGTCCCAGGCTGCTCCAAGCCCTGTCCAGCCTGGCCTTGGACACTGCCAGGGATCCAGGGGCAGCCACAGCTGCTCTGGGCACCTGTGCCATGGCCTCCCCACCCTCGCAGAGAAGATTTTCTCCCTAATATCCAACCTAGCCCTGCCCTCTCTCATTCTGAAGCCATTCCCCATTGTCTTGTCACTCCATCCCTCATCCCAAGTCCCTCTCCAGCTCTCTGGGATCCTCTTTAGGCACTGGAAGGGATTCTAAGGTTTCCCCTTTGCCTTCTCCAGGCTGAACACCCCCAGCTCTCCCATCGTGTCTCCCTAGCTGTGGTTCTCCAGCCCTTGGATCACGCTTGTGGCACCTTCTGGGCTCATTCCAATGGATTCAAGTCTTTCTTCTGTTGGGGACCCCAAAGAACAGGCGCTGCCCAGCTGTGGGTCCTGCTGACCCAGCACAGACTCCCCAGCCACAAGCACACAGCTCATGCCCTTCCCCAGCTGCACAAACCCTGCATGTCCCTCCCTGCTGACATCCTGAACAGTCAGAAAGGCCCTGTGCCAGCAGACCTTGCTCCGTGGCACAGGAATCCATGACTGAAGCCACCCTGAGGTTCTGCAACCATACAATAAATACATAATTACATAAATACAGAAAAAAAAAATCTTTGTGGGGAAAACTCAATGCTTTGTTTGGCCCAAAATAGAATTGTTCATTTCAAATTTTTATTCATTTTTTCCCCCATGTTTTCAATAAAACTGCATTAACTTCAAATCATGAAAGGGATGCGTTTCATATTTTTCGGAATTTGAGGATGGTTACATAACCATAATGAGCCTGAACGCGCTCTGTGTTTTTAGATGCCTGCAATTTTTCCACCCAAATTAGGCTTTCTCTAAAACTGCTCCCCAGTGGGGCTGCCAGCACAGCAGAGTCAATGCTGAGAGAAAATGCACCAAATGCACCTGCAAGCTCCACGAGCAGGGCGGTCACATCCTGAACACCCACAGGGATGAGGCCAAACCTGCACAGAGCCCACACTCAGCAGGTCCTCAAGGCACCAAAGGTTGTAGGGCCATGCTTGTCCACAGCCCAGCAATCCTCCATCCCACTTTTACATGGAAAGCTCCCTCCCAGAGGCTCCCGTGTCTGCTGGAGAAGCAGAGCCTCGTGCTGCCTCCCCAGCCTTGCCAGACATCTCCAGCATCTCCACCCCCAGAGCCGTGGGGCGCAGACAGCGTGGGTGAACCCACCCTGCTCCTCCTGGCACGGATAAAGCGCCCGAGGAGAGACCTTGGGAGACAAGGCACAGATTTATTTGGTCTTTCAGCTGCGAGAGGCTGCTGGCTGCTGTGCGATCTTTGATAAACTCCGGGATGCAGAGAGACGCAAGTTTGCAGAAGTCCCTGCCAGCAGCTGACACAGATGCTGCCTGGCACGGCACCAGGGAGCTGTGACACTCATTTGATCATATGTTTATCCACATGTCCCTCACATACTGATAGGCACAGCGATAGCCTCTGGGCCTGCCCTCAGAGAGCACGAGCAGCTGAATTTCTGTGCCTGCACGCAAAGTTTGGAAACGGTGGCACAATGTTTTTCAGAGGCCTCTCTGCGTGGCGGAGGAACTTTCTAAACATTGCTGGCACCCAAGACAGGTAGCTTATAGAACAGATTTTGTCTCACCGAGGTGGAAATCGCATCAAGTCTGCGCTTTGTGTCTCCCTAGTCCAGATCTGCCCCACAGCATTTCTCCCCACTCAGCCAAACATTTTTTACACAGACACTCTTCAAGCCCTCCTGGCTGAGATCTCCCATTCCAAAGCAGCCCCATCACAGTGTTCCTTCAGTCCCACGACACGAAAACAAGACAGCAGCGACATTCTGGATTCAGAGGGACTTCTCCTGTCGCCAGAAGAGTGGTGGCACCGGCTGCTGTGAGCTCTTTGCCCTGTGACTCCACTCCATCAAACTCTGGTCCCTCATTGCTTTAACCCAGCCCTTCAACGCTGTCCTTAACCATCCACCCCCACATCCTTTTGCAGACCCAGCCCATCCCAGCCCCGTGCCAGCAGGGCTGGAGCTGGGGAAAGCCCCCAGGAGGGTTTAGGGTCTCAGTTTGTAGCTGTGCTCCCCACAGCCCTGGCATGGTGTTCTCCCGGAGCGAACACGTGCTGTGCCTCTGGATCAGTTGCATGACCAGCTTCATTTTGTAGCGCTTATGAATTATTGCTGGCCCCTGTGGCTCCCGTCAGCGCTTCCCCCATCTCATTGAGGCATTGATTCATACACATATGAATGTGCCCAGCCTTAATTAAACTCGTGGTCCCTTCCTGACATTCTTCTTCATGTGCACAAAGGTGGCTGATGGGCTTTGGGTGGGCTGGGGGTGTGCCCACCTCTCCTGCTTTGTGCATCCTTTGTGCTCAGACACCATCAAATTTCAAAAGTCTCCATCCCACCTTGAAATGGATCCATCATTTTGCTTCCTCTGCAATTCAGTGTGCTGAGTTCTGTTCCCTTTGGATGTCTCATCCCCCCAGCCCCAGGCCCTGCTATCCAGGCTCCAGCCACACTGGCCTTGTGTTTCTGGATAGGATTATTCTCCTGCTCTCTTCCACCAGCCATAAAAAGCAGTATATCACCAGCAAACTTGAGATCAAAACTGACAAGCAAGCTTTTTAGATGAGCCTGTTCTGCTGTATGTAATTAATGTGTCTTGTTTTCTTCATTTATATTTTATTTATATGCTTTTATGTATTGTGAGAACCTCCGAGAGGGTTTTCTTTTTATGAATTACACTTTGTAAAACAGGAGAACTGATGTTGATGAAATAGTTATTATCAGCTAAAGACTGCACTCACAGACTGTGCCTCCCTTCCAACTGGCAATCTGTCATTCCTCCAAACGTGACCGACAGACAGACAGCCAGGAAGGAGCCGGGAGGAGGAGGAGGAGAGAGCAGGGATTATGATGAAGGTGATTTAAAATAGAGAAAGATTCCTTCGCCACAAATCACAGCGAGAAGTTTTGGAGAAGAAAATAGTGAACCTAAAAGATATTGCCTAAGGGGGCTTTTACTGATTTTAGGCTGTGTTGCTCAGATCAGTTCGCTCCAGTGAGTGTCTGTACCAGTTTTTTTAGGATGGAAGAAATAATTGCCAGCGTGGGGGCTGGAGGGAGGATTTTTTATTTTTAATTTGATTTCCCTAAAAAGTCTTTCTACATTTAAATCTTGGAAGCAGGAGTGTATCTGAGGGAGAAGCTGATTGAAAATGGATCATTTAGAGCTTAGCTCCCATCTTTGTGTTGATTAAGTGTTTGCCGAGCTACTGGCCCAAAGGGAATTTTGCTGTTTTTTATAATAAATCCCTGAAAAACAGGTTTCGCTGGGACCACTGCGATGGCAATCAAAGCTTGAGTGCTGGAATCGGAGTAGGAGTACAGAAGCTCTTGTACATAATTCACTCAAGGAAAACGGGAAACAGCTCTCCTGGTTCAGCAGCGTCCTTCCTGCTAAATATGTGGGTTAACTGGGACAGATGTCCCTACAAAAAATCAAGGATTCAAGAGGAATTCCCCACCTCGGTGCTGGGGAGCATGGCCTGAAGCTGGGCTGAGCTGGGGCTACGATGGAAAGGGTGGGTTCTCTCCCACAGGCACTCACGGAGCTCTCCACAGAATCAGAGAATCCCAGAATGGTTTGGATGGGAAGGACTTTAAAGACCATCTAGTCCAAACCCCCACCTTCCACTATCCCAAATATTGTTGTGAGTGCCACAGGAATATTTTGGAAGGCCTTTCCAAATGAGATTATTTTGAAACACCTGTGGAGGTGACCCACAAGTGAGTTATAGGTAGACAAAGGGATCCAGGTTGCCTCCAAATATCTTTTAGGGAATATTTTTGGAAATTGATGGACTTTCTACCCAGGCTGCTCCAAGGCCTGTCCAATCTGGCCTGGAACATTTCCAGGGATGGAGCATCCATGAGCAGCTGAAAGTGTCCAGAGTTGCAGCCAGGCTGTCCCAAAGCACTGCAGCTGCCCAGGGCAGGGCAATGGTGAGAGATCTCTGGGAACAGCCCAGGGAAGGTGTGTGTGCTGTAAGTGAGGCTGAAACACCTCAGATTTTGTCATGGTTTTGTTTATTGGTGCCCTTTACTGCAGGATTTCCTATGAAGCTCCTCACAAGTGATTTGGATCCTGTGATAAGCTCCTGCAAGTCCTCCCTATCACTATCACTGGTTTGAATAATGCTCTAAATGTCACTGCTGGGACAGGAAATGCAGCCATTCTGATACTCTTGCTTCTCTTCTGGTGATTCACGTTGACATTTACATGACCAAGCAGAGGGGGCAAAGCTGCTGATCACATCGCTGAGCCTGTGGAAAGCTTCACATCACAGGGTTCAAGTTAGCAGAGCCCCCAAAACTCCCAGAAAATACCCTCACAGAGGCAGAAGGGCTCGAGCAGGCTGCAGAGAGCTACATCCCCTCCCAGCTCTGTGCAGGATGAGTTCTGTGCTCATCCTGAGCTCCCCTTCTTGGAGGATGCTGGGTGCAGGTACCTCCTGTCCCGGACTGGGAACACCAAGCTGTTCATGAGGCTTGAAAGATCAGAAAAGGAGGCTTAGCATGGGGATATAATTTTCTCTTTTAGGATGTTTTTCACTTATAATTTTAGGTCTGTACATGAAGGCATGGGGATATAATTTTCCCTTTTAAGATGTTTTTCACTTATAATTTTAGGACTGTACATGAAGGAAGGAAATGCCTCTGGATGGACACATCTCCAAGAGAGAGAGTCAGGAAGGTAAGCTCATCAGCTGGAGGTTGCTGAGAAGTAGTCCAGTCCTTATCATCCTCATTAGATAAATTCTCCATTGTAAAAGAATGATTTTCTATCTCCACTGCAGCTCATGGGCACTCACAGAAAAACCTGCAGCTCATGTGGAACCCTTTATAAGGATGGTGAAGCAGAGGCACAAACCCAGTATTTCCAGGTTGTGACAGACCCTGGGGAGGGACAAGGCTCTGCAGATTCCTGCTATGAAGGCCAGGGCCCCGTGGTGCCAACACTGGCTGTCCCTCTGTTCCGAGGGCGTCACTGCGCAGTGTTTGCTTGGCTTCCTGCAGGTTGGGAAGGAGTGGCCTCTGAGATGCTGTTTTGGATAGTTTCTGTGAGAATGGTTATTCCCACAGGCTTTGCAACGTCAGCAAAACCTCTCACCGACCCAAATTGACAAATTCTGGGTGTAATTGTGCACTGTGTAAATCAGGAAGTGTAAATACCCAAGGATTTCACATTTTACGTGTTGTGTGTGTGCTGGAGAACAGACCCCAAGGATCTCCATGCCTAGAAACCTTTCCGACCATGAGCAACCTCACCCAACTTTGAGGTGAGTCCTGCTCTGAGTTGTGAGTGCCACAGGAACATTTTAGAAGGCCTTTCCAAATGAGATTATTTTGAAACACCTGTGGAGGTGACCCACAAATGAGTTCTAGGTAGACAAAGGGATCCAGCTTGCCTCCAAATATCTTTTAGGGAATACTGTTGGAAATTGATGGACTTTCTACCCACGACCCTGTGAGAAAGTGCTCTTGTGACAAATCCTATTGTGCAACACTGTTCACTGTCTTTCCAAGGAATTATTGGCAATAATCCTAGGTTCCAGCACAAACTGAAGGAATGGTGGGAGCTCCAGCCCTGCCAGAAAGCAGAGGAGAAAGCCTGATGTTCAAAAGTTTTATGGAACTAGATTCACAAGGAGGTTTCAAGCAGCTTCAATTTCATTTTGGGGCACAGCCTCAAAATATAACTTCTCAAAATCCTAAAATTCCTTGCATTTTCCCGCCTGAGGCTGAGACTGAGGGTGCAGTGAAAAGCCACTGCCCAGCTGCAGGCCATGGTGCTGCCTTCTCCTCTCAGCATGGATGAGGGGCTGTCCTTGGAGGATGGACCTGAACGCTCTGTGGAGAAGCCTTCGTGACCCTGGAGTCATGGGGACACATCTTCAGGGTTTCTGCTAACTGGGGAGACCTTTCCCCAGTTCCTCCTGCCACTTGAGCAGCGCCTGGAGTGCTCTCTGCTTGCCCCACACACCCCTGGGGGCTGCTGAGCGCTCCTCATGAGCCTTCCAGCTCCTGTGCCACAGGGAGCAGCACTAAAATGCAATCACTGCTTCACTGAGTCCTTCTGCTGAATTTAGGGCCCTGTCCCTGCTCCATATTTAGCACGTTGAGCAATCCCAAACACACCAGTTCCTGAGCCATCTGCATCGGTTGCTCCAAAATCACAGAACTGAAAGACAAACTGCTCTGTGCTCCAGCAAGAGGAGTGCTTTTAGCACATTGTAAAGAGTCCTCCTTCTTCTGCTCACTTATTTATTTCTTTTGCTCCAAAAGAAGGATCCAAAGATACAAAAAGCTTCGGTTCAGGCGGCAGCCCCAGCAATTGTATTTGTCAATATCTGGAGAGTGTCTGAAAGTGATGTATTTGCAACATATATGGTCCATTGCCTGATTAACTCAGAATGAAAACCACCCAAGCTTCACACTGAAATCAGTTAGCAATACAATATCTCCAAAGATTGTGCAATTACTTTTATTTTTTTTCTGAATGGCTGCCAATAACTGCAACTTTCACAGAAGATAAAGATCTTTTCTGCTTCATTATTTCTGAGATGGCACATTAGGATCAAATGTACCATCCTATTAAATAAAACTCCAGGAACACTATATATAGCACCATGGCAAATGTGGCCTGCAAAGCAGCATTGATCAGATCAGCACAGAGCCCTGTTTACATGTTGAGCAGTTAAAATATTCCTGCTATTAAAATTTATCCTCCTCTTGGTAAACCTGTAGGTACAGGTTGCATATTGTGCTCACAAAACCGCTGCTCGTCCCCTCTGTGAGCACAGATTTCTGCAGCCTCCTCTGACCTGTGTCAGGGGGAGAGGTTGTGGTTTATTCACTCTTGATAGGTACTGCCAATTCTCCTGCTTTACCCACCCAAATTCCCCAGCTGGTCAAGGCAGAGATGAGGGAAGAAGTTGAGTTTTTCTGGCAGCTGGAGAGGCCGAGATGCTCCTGTCCTCAGGTTCGTGTCAAGGACACAAAGGATGAGATTTTTTCCAATGAGGAATTGAAAGTCACCTAAAGACAGTGGTTTAGAGCCAAGGTCTGAGTGACAGCCTCGTCTTTCTCAGGACAAACAACATGAACAACATTTGGGTGTTCAAGGTGGGAGCTTTGCACAGGGATGAGGCTCATCCCTGTTGAAAGCTCCCACCTTGAACACCCAAATGTTGTTCGTGCAGCACACCAGAGCCCAAATCTGCCACAGGTTTTGGCTCCTGGGAGATCACACGTCCATCATGGCATTCCTGAAACAGCCCTGAATTCCCACAGGAATGCTGGGCTGAGGCAGCAGCTGGAGCTGCTCCAGTCCGTCAGTGCTGGGAGTCAGGGAGAGACCATCAGGGGATGAGAGAGCAGCTCAGGCAGGGTGCGAGCCACTCCTGTGGGCTGGATCCTGCTTCCCTGGCACGACCCACGGCCATGGCACTGCCCAGGACAGTCCCTGCCCAGGCCACCCTGGCCTGGCACCCCTGCTTTGCACCGTGGAAAATCTTGCCCTCAGTTATCAGCTTTTGAAAATGCAGAAAACCCCTCTGAAATGATATTCCAGTGCATTCACAAATTAAGGGAAGGCACATTTGACTGGATGGGCATTTACATATAAATTGCCATCTAATTGCACTAATTGCACACGTTCACAGATGCGCTATTGCACAGACAGGTTTTGCACATGGATATCAGGTGTCTGCTTTGTTTTGCAGCAAAGATGGCTTTAAGTCAATATGAATTATTGGTTCTTCTCTTGCTAGACCATGGCTTAGATCAACCACTGTCCAAGCCAGGGCTAGGAAGACCTTTTGAAATGATTTTCCAGCTTCTGTTCTGAGTCATCCTGATTTCATACCCTCGGGCTTGCAAGCCTTTCCTTCCTTTCCAGGTCATAAATACTTGTCTTGTCTCAGGGAAGCATTTGGTGCGGTTAGGTGCTAAGGACACAGTGTAAAAATCAAATATCTTGGCATTTTACTTTTATATTGGAAATGGATCAAATAGTAAAAATGAATCTTGGATGAAGAAAATTTTAAAAGATAGTAAGTAGAAGTTAATGTACTTCAATAACATCTTTTTTGTAGACTCGTTACCTCTTTATTTACCCTTCAAGATATTTGCTTCTGGTTTATAGCACAATATGTATTGAGGAGAGACATAAACTGGGCAGGGAAATGCCAATGAAATGAGAAAATAGAAAGTTAATGGTGAAACTAGAGTAGGCTAAATTAATTTACTGATTATATGACCATATCCCATCAGTAAGACATGAATTATTTTGTTTACAGTCTTCAGGTTGTTGCCTGGCTCTGCTACCCTTCACTGTTTTCAATTTAAACGGCAGTGATTGTAAAGAGAAGAGAAAATAAACCAAATGTTCCCATTCCACTTATAAATTTTATGTTTATAATCTTGTAGCCATCCATGGAAACCATGCCTGTTATTCAAGTGCCTTGCCTCCCCAAGCTGAGCATAATTATTACTGATACATCTGGATGTTTAACTACCTACTACAGACTCTTGAATTCCTTCCAGATATAAAATATCCATTAATACAGGAGTGGAGAAGAGTGGAGTCACAGGGGGAAGAAGAGAGGGGAGGGTTTATGTCTATTACTTCAATTCTCAGAGGATTTATGTCTTGCTTAGCACCACAGGGAGTAAAACACTATTACCTAAGCTAGTGTCATTCAGATAAAAGGATGTAACGTGCCTCTTTCCACTTTGTTTTAACAAAGAATCCTTCGCGCACAGTGGGACAGATCCACTCTAGCTTGGTGTCCTCAGAATATGGAGACACTCTCCCATGGTGCAAGCCTCCCCCAGCCCAGGGGCACCACTCACTCATGTTTTCTAAAGCTCTTCAGGCTGGGCTTTCACTCCCAACCCACTGTTTTTGCAGCAAATGGATCCATCTGTGAAAACAGAGCTTGGGCTTTCATCCCATGCGATGTTTCTTGCTCTGGTGTCAGCTTTTGAGGGAACTCCCAAAGTAGCAGGTGGATCTGTGAGGAGCCCAGCGAGCACCAAAAGAGCTTGTGTGAAGAAAGGGGCTCTGCTTGGAGCAGTGTCACCAAAGGTGTTGGTCCCTGAGTACAAGGTGTGCATCTTACCTGAGGGATGGGAAGGGATTTATGGATCAATTTCAGGGACCCATAAATCCCTCCTCTGGGGGCTGCATCCTCAGGGGTACAGCATCCTCCTCCATCACTCTTGAAGGCAACGTTGGAACACCATTTAGGAATTTCAGCTGTTTTGCAAAGATAGTTCTGCTACGCAGCATTTCCTCCCCCTATCAGCGCCATAAAGGCTCTAGCCCAGACTTATTGATTACTCCCTAATCTGTGCCCTATTAAATTCACACATCCGTCTCACAATTACATACATGGCATCCGTCACTCTGCAGCAATGCCCCATTAGTCCCCATTATGAAGAACACAGTGGTAGTTGTGTTGTTGCTGCCTCATTACCCTCTGGCTGTACCTTATCCGTGGCACATCACGCTGGCTCTGGTCCAGGGAGAAACTTCCCCACAAAAAGCCAAGGCTGACTCCTCGCCTGACACCCGGCACTTGAATCGTGATTTTCAAATGTTCCGTGTGTGAGAAACACTTAGGTACAGAGAGTGTCAGATCCCTTTCTGTGAAACTATTATTTGCCTCCAGATAGAATGGGAAACAACTTGTCTCTGATCATAGCAGTTACTTATAAGCTGCCAGACTGGAGGGATAAGTGAGATAAATTAAACTGTGAGCACTCGCTTTCCAAGAACAGTTCACTCTATTTGCTCAGGCGTTTAAGTACACACGCGGCTTTTAGCCTGTAATCAAAGCACGAAGCTCAACCAAAAGGATCATATTTAGTACACCAGATCAAAGGGAGCAGGCACAGAGTCATGTACCAGTGCAGTCCCTCCTGGTTTTCCAGCCCTTGGCCGCTACCTCTGCTCCCAATGACACCTTAGGTTTTTAGTTTCTATATTTTTCATGTATCTGTAATCCTGAACTTCTTTGGTCTATAGCTCTGGGCTCCATACAGGGTGCTGAGCTGCTGTTCTCTCATTTTTAGACAAAACAATTCCTCTCTAAGCCCAAAACTCAAGGACACTTTATGTCTCAGGCCCCAAGATATGCAAACAGCAGTGAATTGGGGGGCGGCAAACTTGGAGTAATTAACTTCATTACCTGAAACTGCAATTGGAGGATTAAACCTTGGTATGAAAATGGACAAAACTTATAGAGTATGAAAAACCTGTGATCCGCTGTCCATTTTGGGTGTAGCCCTGTGTGGGCTGTGCCGGCTCTAAATCTACCTTGAAGGCCCTTCAATAAATATAGCTGCTTTCTATTCTTTAACTTTGCCTAGGTCTTGTTTTAGGCAAGCCTGGTTTAGGCATCCCCAGAGCCAGGAGCCTGCAGAGAGCTGCCCTTTGCTGAGAACAGCGCAGGACACAACCAGACCCAGTGACACCACAGAGCACCCCAAACCTTATTCCTTCCGCACCTCCACCTCTCCCAGCCCCATAAAATCCCCATTTGCCAACCATACAACTGATATTGTTCTATTTTCTGTGCCCATTCCTTCGGTGGCACCACGAGCGGAGCTTCTGCACCGCCTCCCACAGCTCTGCAATCCCTCTCCCCGCAAATGTGCTTGGAGTGCACATGGCTGCCAGATGGAACTGCACATTCGACATATTAAGGGGACCAGATGAGCACAAGAGGCTGCACAGGCCGTGCATTGTGCTTCCGATTCTTGTGGATTCCCTCTCACCGAGGAAGTGGCCTGGAATGGGAAGTCCCATCTGTCACTGGGATACTTGTTGAAATTGAATGTTCTGATTGGGTTGGTTGGTTTTTTTTCCCACCAAGATTGGAAATGTTTTGGTCCCATCAGCTCTGCCTTTAGCTCTAGTCACGTAGTGGAGGCACAGAGAAAACATAAGAATAGTTGGTTTGCTGTATTTACCAAAAAGGATGATATTTTGTTACTTAATAGCATTTTAAGAGGTGCAGTATAATCACCTTGGCATGACCTGGAAAACTTTCATGTATTAGAGATTTATGCACTTATTACTGAACTCCTGTGGCTTTAATTTTTAACTGAGATTCCCAGATCCACCTGTGAAATGTGCCCAAAGAAAAATTCAGTGGGCATGATCTTTAGCAAAAAAAAAAAGGGAGATATGAAGATGAGTGTCCCTCAAAGGGAATTTGTCCACAAAGAGGATTGGAAGACAGGAGTGTCACGAGATGGCTCTTAGCAAACAACAAAGCTAATGGGAAACTTAAAAATATGATTATGTCAAGCTTGGATCAAAACTGCCCACTGTGTGATCCAAAGTAGTTTCTGAAGATGCTCTGGAGCCAGAACTCCAATATCTGAGGTTATCCAGAATAATTTTTTTCCTTATTTTTGGTCTGGGTTTCGAAGAGGGAAAATTACTGTGAGTAGAGGGACAACAATGTCACAGCTGTGACTGGAAATCCTGCTGGTAGGAATTGGTGAGGGGAAAATCTCATCCGTGAGCCCAACCTGCCCATGGAGCCCAAACCCTTCCACCAGGCTCTGCTTCATCCATTTGAGGGTGTGCTTCCACCTCTACAAGGTGTCCTCAGCCAGCCAGCACCACCCTTGGCTGACTTACAGCTGAGAACTCATTTTTCAGTGATGGTGATCAGCATCTCCTCCTGACTCACCAGCACAAACCCAAAACCCCAGTGTCCAAGGAAAGGTCAACACAGTGACACAGCAGTGTCTGAAAGCCGCGGCAAGGCTGTCCCCACCCACCAGGGCAGTGGGCTCTGGGCCAGTCCCCAAAGTGGTGAGAGGCTGCTGAGCTGTGCAGTCACCCCTGGGTGGGCAGAGCTCATTGTGCACCTCGGGGAGGACAGCCTCACACCCTGACAGAGCTCCTCCTGCAGATGGGACACTGCTGCCACTGTGTGAGACCTTTCAGCACACCCTGCAGTGCTGTCACCTCTCCCATGCTGTCCCAGTCAGTGACTGCCTCTGCCAAGCCTGCCCTGCTGCTCACCCTAAACACCCTCTGCAGAGCCTGGCCCTGCAGGAAGGAGTTGGTGCCATGCAGGACAACCCTGCCCAGAATGGGAACTGCCACTGGATGGAGAATGCCCTCCACCTCTTTGCTTTCACTCTCCCAGTGCTGCCACCATGGTGATTCCCTTGAGACAGGACTGGGCACCTGGGACAGCGTTCTTGTGTCCCAATCTGTGTGTGATGGAAACTCCATTTCCCCTTCAATTTCCTATAATTTCCTTTTCTTTGAGGATTCACCTCTGTTCCTTTTCTTTGAGGACTCACAGGCACACTCTGCTCCCCCAAAGATACTGGCATGGCCCTGCTCTCTGCTTTCCTTCTTTCCTTCTTTCCTTCTTTCCTTCTTTCCTTCTTTCCTTCTTTCCTTCTTTCCTTCTTTCCTTCCTCTTTTCCCCTGAAGCTGTGCCCTCTTCCCCGATGCTCAGCTGGAGGGACAATACCCAAAGTACAGCCAGCGTGATCATTTCTGGTTCTGTCAACATCAAGTGATCATTGCTCGTGCTCCAGATGAGTGGGTTTAAAATATCACGGTATTTAAAAATAGTTTTTTAAAAATGGCATTTCTCTCTTGGTGTCAGGCTGTCCAAGGAGGATGTTCTCAGAACCCTCTGGGTGGGTGGAACTAAAAAAGAAAGATAGCATGAGCTGATAACACCTGAGCAGCACTCTGGGAAGGAGAAGGACCCACCCTGCCCTGAGAACCAAGAGCGCTGCCTTCTCCCTGCCTCTTACACTTCCCTTGGAAGGGGAAAATTAAGCAGGGGGTCTCATGCCCACCTGTTTTCTGCAGCATGGAGTTCACAAAACAAACATTATCTCGGTCTGAGTGATGTTTCATGGTGTATCATGAGTCCCTTGAACGCTGGTGAGGCTGCTCCCAATCCCAGGTGAGCTGCCATGGATACCAGCACAGGGTATCCCATCAGATCAGCCTCCAGTGTCCTTTCCCACCTACCCTAGGCCTGTTTCCCTGGGCTGTGCAGAAGGAAATTCCAGGCTGGGCTCAAGCCTGAGGAATCCTTTGTTTTCCGGGGAGGACTGGCAAGAGCATTTGCTCTGGAAACTATTGATCAGACACTTGTGACTTTCCATTAAGTCAGGATTTCTGTAGCTAAAAGTTTGCTCTGTGAAGGCACCTATTTCATATTCCCAATGCACCCACACCTATTTTTGATTAATACTTTCATCTCAAACCAATACTGAAACCCACTATTAATATCTGAGGCCCGTGTGCACTGTTTGGGGCTGGTGTTAACTTATTAGCAGTTTCTCATCGAGTGAAAATGTTTGTGTGGGAAGTGAGCATTGTATTACCAAATGACCTTTTACTTTGTGCCTGTGTGTCTCAAGCACTGCTGAACAGTGCTTCAAAAACCAGGAAGGGGAATTAAGGTCTGTTCTGCATGGACTGGGGTGGTCCAGCCTGGTCTGGAACATTTCCAGGGATGGGCAACCTGTGCCAGGGCCACCCCACCCTCTCAGGGAAAAATTTCTTGTGTATATCTTACCTAAATTTCCCCTCTTTCTGTTTGAACTCATTGTCCTATCGCTACAGTTCCTGATGAAGAGTCTTTGGCTTCCTTGGAGATCCCCTTCAGACACCAGAAGGTTGCTATGAGGTCGCCTGACCAGCCCCAACTCTCTCAGCCTGTTTTCAATTCTGTTATTGTTGGCTTTCTCCCCCACCACAACCCAGCGACATTTTTAATCCCATTTCTTTAGAAGCAATTGACTTAATAATTCATTAAATACATATTTCCTACTCTTAAAAACCATTCTAGACTTTATTCAATGTCAGAATGCCTTATTTCAACGCTTCTGTGAAGAAAATGGTGATGGTGGAGGGATTTCAAAATAAACCCAAACCAGGTTCCCGGACTGAAGTGTTGATGAAATGGTCTGAAAACACACATGTTGCCTCTGAGGCTTCAGGGCTCAGCTCAGGTGCTGCACAGGGGAGCTTTCCTCCCACACCAGGCAGGTCACATAGGGGAGGGAGCTCCAGGTGTGCATCCAGCTCCAGCACCTGCCCTTGGCTGGAGCCTCTGGAGCCTCCTGTAAAGCCCTGAGCTCACTCTCTCCGTGCTGCTGTGAGACTTCAGCCTCCTTTGAAGCTGTATTTGAGGGCTGGAACTCGATGAGCTTTAAGGTCCCTTCCGACACAAACCATTCTGTGATTTCTGAGTTCTCCAACTCTGCCACCAGAGCTTTAATGTTCACCTAGAGAAACCTTCGTGCCCTGAGCATCCCACACAGGCACTTCCCAGCATCCCAGGGCGGCGATGTCTGATGCAAACACCTCGGGATCAGCTGCCTTGGAGGTGAAACCTCAGCGCCCCTGACTCTTGGGCAGGGCCCTGGTAAGGGCAGGGCTGCTGGAGCACATCCATCCTCACCGTCTGGGCAGGGCTGTTCACCTGCATGCTACAATTGTCATTTACCATTTCCAGGGAGAGACATGCAGGGATAATGAGCTTAAGCGAGGGAGGAAATGAGAAGCCAATGCCGATTTTACGGGCTGTCTCCGATGTACGTTTTCCAGCCAGGGGTGAAGCACGAGCAGCTCATCCCCATGACTTGGGCACATCTTCCTGACAAGGGATGAGCTCCCTGGCCGTGCCCAGGGATGGTCCTGCAGGAACAGGGATGGGGTGGCCATGGCAGGAGAGGTGCGGAGCACAGAGATGGAGAAACTTTGTCTTTCTGCAAGAAGCAATGGCAGAGTTTGATGAAAACACAGACTTTCAAGCTCCGTGGGGGGATCCATGCATGGCTTATTACTGACTCTTTTCATTTGCAGCTAACACCAGTGATACTGTCTTGAATCTGCGTGGGCTATTGGCCTGTATTATTATTTTCCACTGTCTTTTTTCACTCACATTTTTAAGTCCTTAGTTCCTGTTATGTAGTTGAGAACAGAGTCCCACACAAATGTCTCAGAACCTTGCAAAAGAAAAAGGTCTTCAAACCCCTTTTGTCTTTAAAGGTGCCTTTTGGGGGATTTTTCTTGTGTTTTCTCACTAGTTCGGGGAAAAATGCCTTTGATTTATGAAGATTTTTTGGAGTCAAGTTGTGGTGATGGGAATTAATCCAAGAGAGCTCTCCATCTTTCCAGAGCACCTTGTTGAGGTGATTTGTTCCATTGTACAATCAGACAGGCACAGCAGAATTCAAAGAATCCCTTTCAGTGATGGAGTGAGATGGACTTTCTGGAGTGCTGAATTTCCTCCTTTGATGGAGTTTTTAATTCTATTGTGAGCCTTCAGAACATTCAAGTTCTCTCCTGTTCCTTGTTCTTCTCTTCTGACCTCCTTATGTACTTCAGTCCATGGCTCTGTGGATTTGCCTTTTCACAGACTTTGGAGAAATTTGGGATGGGTGGCTCTGGAGCAGGTGCCATCACTCCCCTGGAGCTGTCAGATTCCTACACAATGCCAGGACTCCCGGCTGAGCCAGGGCTCCTTGGCATGCAGATCACAGAATTGACTTAAGAGTCAAAATCCCAAATATCGTGAATGTGAAATTCACCTCGGATTAGTTGCAGCTTTATAAGTATTTTGTGACTCTACTTTAGACTTAATAAAAACTTCGATGATTAGAGGACTTCTGAAATTTGAAACCAAACCTTTCATGTGAGGACTATCTCACACTTTCTCCAAATAAGTTTTTACACACAAGACATGCCAAAACAGATCTTCTGACTCCACAAAGCTAATTTTTTACTACTAAAAATCTTTTTTTTTAGAGTAATATTTTCCCAGTCAGGGAAGCCAAGAAGAAAACACTGATCCTTCCAAATTAAAAAGTTAGAAGGAGGCAAAAGAGAGTAGCAGAACTTACTTCTCTTGTAAGGCACTCAGCACCTTCGTGACAGTGAAGAGAGGGAAACCAACACCTTCCAAGACTGCTCCTGGAGTTATAATTGCACACAGTATGATGGGATGTCCAATTTTTTCCTGATATTTAATTTCATCTTACTTCTCCCTCCAGCCTACTACCTCCTTTTAGTGGTTCAAATCCTATTCTTTCTATTGTTTATGAAAGTTTTCCAGACCAGGGAAAAGCTGGGTGACCCCCGAGCAGAAAGGAGCTCAGGCTGTTTGCCAGCCACTGCCAGTGTCCTTATTCCAGGATAGAGAGGAAGGGTGGTTTTTAGGAGCATAACAAAATCTATGGAAGTAACTGGAAAAAAAATAAAATCTACCCAGACTTTCTGCTCCAGGTCATGACCTGCATAAAAAACTTTCTTTCTGTGTTTTACACTCAATAGGTAATTTCACACTCTCTGTCTCAAGCAGAGCTGTCTGATATGAGCTGTTACACTGCTGCCTTCAGCTGCTGGAGGCTCTGAGTCTCACCCCACAGATAAATCTGCAGTTATTGATTGACTCCAGGATGATTTCTAATAATAACTGGAGAATAACCTCCATCCTGTGCCCAAAGTGTTGGAACCAGATGATGTTTAAGGTCCTTTCCAACCCAATCCATTCTCTGAGTGTCCCACCCGTGGAGGCAGGACTGAAACTGTGCTGTGACTCTGACTTTGCAAGGGAGATCAGGCAGAGAAAAGGGCTGAAAAGCTGCCAGGGAGGAGCAGGGGGAGAAGGAAGGGTGTTTGGGGGCAGGGACAGCTGGCAGAGGGCTGTCCGGTTCCAGTCCTTCCATCAAACACCTGGAGCAGTCAGACCTGCAGATCACACACTGGCTGGTGAACTGGTGAGGAGCGTAGAACCAGTCCCACACAGGCACTGGAGACACTGCTGTCACCCGGAAAATAGGGCCTAATTAAAGGAAATCATTTTTAGCCAGCCTAATGCGAAGCTGCACAGAGAAAAAAGAGCCTGGCGAAGGGGAGCTCCAAGCAGGATCCTCCCACAGTTGAAGCTCTTTGAGGGATGGTCGAGCACTTGAACATGAATTTCTGCTGCAGAAGGGAATTTCTGCCCCATTCTGTCTCTGACAGGGAGAGGAGGAGAGAGGGAGAGAGAGAATATTATCTTACCTCTGCTCCAGCACTCCCTGAAACTTGTGTGGCCAAACTGCAGAGCTCTGGCATCCATACATGAAGTCAGATGTTGGAATATTCAGGAAACAGCCAAATAAATCATCACAGAGCAAGAAAAAGGTCTTGAAATGAGACTTTATAGAAGTCAGAGAGAAGAGTAAAAATTAAATTGGGGTAGAAATGTCTGATAGTAAAGAGTTTAGGTATCTGCCAAGGAAAGGCAGAGCAAGAAGAGGCTAGAAGCTGAATGTGGACATTTTCAGCTCAGGAACAAGGCACACATTTTCAGGATAGATGACAGTTAACAGCACTGGGACAAGTTCATAAAGGGAGAGATGAACCTTCCACTTTTGGTGTCTTTAGGTGGGGCCTGAGGTCCTTTATAGCAGACAGACAGGAACCCAGAGGATTCCGCAGGAATCAGCCAGAGTTAGCAGAGCTGGAATAGCTCAGGCTGCTGTCATGGAGATAACCACTGCCACCCGCAGCAGCATGACTTGGGAAGGCTTCCAGCGTGGGAAGAAGGTGTGGGGGGCTGCTCTCCCCGTGATTTACACTTCCAGGCTGCCCATGACAGCTGATGGCAGTGAGATTCAGAGTGGCTGCAGAGAATGGTGGGATCTCCATCCTGACCCTCACCCCCAGGATGTGCAGTGCCTTGCCAGAGGGGAATGGGGCATTTATGGACCAACATTTCCCTCAGCTCCTCAGAAGAAAATGAGGAAAACGAGAAAACTTTCTTCCTCAGAAGAAAATGAGTGGGACAAGAACAAGATAAAGAGAGAGAGGGGTAAAAGAAGCAGGCACAGGAGTGGCAGAGTAAGGCAGGGACTGGAAGGGAGAGGAGCAAAGCGGGGAGCAGGAGAGCCACCAGCTCAGTGCCAGGGCAGCATGGCACTGGTGACAGTGGCATCCCTTGATGTGAGGTGCCAGCAGGAGCACGAGTGGCTTTTGCAGAGCTGCCTGGGCTCGGCTAGCCACAGCAGCGATTTCCCCATCACTCGCCCCGGGAGGTTTCCCCTGCGAGCCCCAGGGCCAGGTGGCAGGGCTGAATCAGCCTCCCACAGCCCGGGGTGAGGCCCAGGTGGGCTGGGTGACAAAGGAGCCCCGGGAGCCAGGGCACTGCAAATCACTTTCGAGTTTTTGTTTCCTCATAGACACAGGCTGCTCTGCTCAGAAATGAAACTCAGAGAGATGTGCCAGCGCTTTCTGAGATGGAAGGGACCACAGGGACAGGATGCAGGGACAGGGCGCTGCTGGATTGGGGGTGCACAGAGCAAGTGCAGCCCTGGGGAATGCAGGGCTGGCCGAGCTCCCATTCTGCTCGGAAGGAAAGTTAAATGTAGGGAAGATGTTTGCGAGTGCAGAGGGAGGGTCCAGGGAGGCAGAGAGGTGACGATCGAAGGGAAAGAGCTTCTCTGCTGCTGGCTTTGCAGAAAGCAGCGCTGGAGGGGATGAGCCTGTTCTCACCACAGAGCTGTTAGGGTGTGGAGCAGCTTTCACAAGCCCTGGAGCATCCCATGTGTAGTTCTGGCTGTGCTTCAGGCTGCTGCCCTGGGCAAGTGCCTGTCTGCCTGTGCTCCAGCGGAGCCGTGTCATCTCCCATTGCCACGCCAGGAGATGCAGCTTCTTGCTCTGCTTTGTTCCCAGGCAAGGAACAGACCTAGCCCTGAGAAAAATTACACTGCAAGGCTCCTTTCCCATAAGAACCTCCTGTGCATCAAGGGTTGTTGTTTGAGCCAAGTGTGGGGACCATAGCTGAGCCAGAGCTGAACCAGCCCAGACTCTCCTCGCTCTGTCTGCCTGATTTCCACAACGGGATTACTGGGAATGTGCAGGAAAAGAAAGCAGAGATTTCCAACTTCTACCTGGGGATAGAGGGGGAAGGCAGTCGGGTTTGGCTGGATAACTCACTGCCCGTTGTGGGGATCGGGATGGAGCTGTTTCCTGGTGGGGTGGTGAAGGGATAAATCTTTATCGCTTAATCTCCTAAGGAAGAAACAGTGATTTTTCTCATGACAGAGAGTAACTTCTGTAATGCAAAGGCAATGTCTGTATTCCATGGTCCTGCAGTGCAGGAATGTTTAAAACACAAACTCAAGCGAGCACTGCACCAACCCAGAGGAGCCTCAAGCCTTCAGACAGCCTGGGCAGGAGCTCTTGCTCCACCCAAAAACCTTTGGGATAAATTTGAGACAACTTGTTCACAGAAGCAATGGACTTGCTCATGAGAAGCAAGAGGGTAAAAGTAGAAAGTATCAATGAAAAACAAGTTGAAATGCCCATCTCATCCCAAAAACATCCCAAAGGTCTCTGTGCTGCCCATTAAGAGTCAAAGTTCCATGGTCATTGCTGTCCACCAACTTTGGTTTCAATCTCCTTTGCACCCACTTTCATTCAGAAGGCTAAAATATTTGTTCAAATGACTTCAAGGGTTCTTTAGAGGATTAAACAAATCCAGTGTTCAAAAATGAGCATTTTAATTGTAGAGCCACGAGGCAGGCTGAGGTATGGTGTTCAGCGATGCTTCATAAATCTTGCCAATTTGTACAGTTAGCTTAAAACGAAAGTGGTAATTAAAAGCAAAGGAACAGCTAGTCCATTACAGACGAAATGGTTAGATTAAATATTACCCTGGATCTGATTATTAATGTGAAGGAGAGCTGTTCAGTGGCTCGCTATTTGTTCAGCAGGTTTTATTAATAGCCCCACGGCAAACATTTCCCGTAACGCAGGATCCTCGCACCAAAGTCAGGCGTGGAAAGTTGCACACTTTTCCTCCGCTGCTTTCACTCTGCCTGGTAATTTCCACAGATTTTGTGCCTTTTCTTTGCTCTCGGGTTTAGTCAATGTGACACCGGGCGTCGGCAGGGCTGGGTTTTTCACTGCCCCATTCCCGCCACTGCAGAGCCGCAAAACAACTGATTGAATTTTTCCCCCTGCGTCAACGGAAGGTCCCGCTCCCTGTGACGCACGATCCCATGATTTCGAGAAAAACCAACTCCAAGGTCGAGTTGAAGGAGCCCATCCCAGCCTGCCCTGGCCACCCACAGAAGCTGTTAACCCCAAGGTGTGAAACCCCAACTGAGAAGCAGCACAAAAGCCCCAGGCAAGGAGGAAGAGTGAGGAGGGCAGAGGGCTGTTTGCCTCCAAGCAGGTCGGGGAGGTTTAGTTTCAGTAACCTCACAGTCAGCATTTCAGATGTCAGTAGTTTCCACTGAGAGAGGCTGAGCTCAGGCCAAGTCAGTGAGGGACGCATATTAACAGGGGTAAAAAATCGTGCTTGGTTGATGGAAAAGTCCTATTAAACAGAAAGTTGACCCAGATGAGTGCTCACACCACCCAACCTGCTCTTCTATCTTGTAGAATGGAATGGGTGCTGCCCAAGAAAAGGCGGAACTGACCTTGGGTTTGGCTGCTGCAGTGGCTGGAAGGATTTAAACACACCATGGTTCCTCCAGAGCTGCTGGAGCACTCAGTGGCACTGGAGGAGCACCTTGTTCCTGCATCACTGTGACTTAGAATGATAGAATCATCAAATTCTTTATTTTCTGTTTCTTTTCCTTTGTCTTCAGCAGAGATGTCCCTTCTTTGCTTCTAAGCCCACAGGGAGAGGAGCTGGAATCCTCCTTCCAGCGCATATGTTTGGGTTTTTTTCCCTGTGAAACCTCTGAAAAACTGACAACAATATTAATGCAGGATTCCAGGGATGAACTTCACTGACAATGTCACGGACATGTGGGAAGAAAACAGTCCAACCAAAGAGTCCCAGATCGAGACTGCGAGGTGTGCAATGGCTGGATTCCCATCCTCCTTCTTTGATTTAAGTAAAAAGTGTCTCTTTGCTTGATTTGCCTTGTTATCAGTTGATGAGATTAATCCAGAGCCCACCTCTCACGCCCAGCCCTGCAGGAATCCAGGTTGCCTGCAATGTCAAGCAAGCCTAATAAATAATTTGGATGGAGTCAGTGCATTTAGTCAAACAAATAACTTCATTCAAAGGGCAGAATGGATTTTGTCAAAAGCCTTTTTTCATTATGTCAGAATGAAGAAAAAATTGTGCAGCCCTTTCACTCTGTCACCACAAAGGCATTTGTTCAAGCTTCTGGCTTTGCTTGACGTAAAAAATGTAGTTGTCAAGGCCCACACAGTGAATTGCTCTTCCCCACCCTGTCAGCACGAACACGCTCCTGCACAGGGATGGAGGACATGAGTGCTGTCACTCCACAGAGACACTCCTTGGGTGGGGCTCTGGTGTGGGGAACAAACAGTGGGTGGTCCGTGAGGAAGAGGAAGCAGCATTGCAGTTCTCCTGGAGTTCTTTGTGTCCCTTCCCTGTGCCCCAGGTCAGCTCCACCAGCATCCTGGGACATGTTCTGCAGCAGGATGCAGCACCCTGAGTACCCAGAAGAAATTCAGACATCCCAGACTGTTTTGAAAAATCCCTCTCCGCTTCCCTGAAATGGCTTTGCTAAAGTAAGCGTGTGCACATCAAGCATACTTGGGAGCAGAAACAGGGAAAGGGAAATATGGGCTTTTTTGGCATTCCTTCATTATGTTTATTAAATGTAATTAAAGACTAGAACCTAGGGGCAAAATGCTGGGTACTAGGAGTTCATCGATTTGTAGTCAAAATGAGAGACAAAGAGAGGGTTCAGGGCAGAGTTTTTGGCTGTAACTTCTGAGTGTGCTCTCAGACAAGATGGAGCCACCCATGGGCATGATCTTAGAATCATATTTGCAGAATAATAGAATGATAGAACCATAGGATCATAGAAAGATTTGGGTTGAAAGGGAGCTTAAAGATCATCTTGTTCCAGCCCCTTCCATGGGCAGGGACACCTTCCACTGTCCCACTTTTGGAGTGATGTATGTTGCATTTTGCCACACCAGCCTCCATATTCACTGCAATCTGTGGCCAAACTCCCACCCTGACGTTCCAAGCCAGCAGCCCCTCCAGAGGGCTCCCAGTTTGGCTGTTAGAGGAGCTCTGGGTGCCCAGCTCAGCTCTGTCAGCCACAGGAATGGGGCAGGAGCCTTGCAGTTCCCTGAACAAAGAACGGTGAATCCAGAGGGACATCAGACTGACAGAAAGCTTGTCTACCTTAATGCAGCACTGTCCTCCGACAGAAAAGGTGCTCAGCGGGCAGGAGCAGCCTAATCAGGCAGCTGACTCATAGCTGCTGGGGAAAAGAGACAGAAGACATCAATACAATGGGCTATTTTTATATTTTGAGTGCCGTAGGGGACATAAAGAACTCTACGAGACTTGTTCCTGTATTGCATCAGCACAAGTTCATGTTACGCTGTTCTTCCACCTCTCCTGAGCTCCAGCACCTTCATCCTTCTCCGTCCTCTCACTTCCCACACCTCAGCCAGCCTCAGCCAGCTATCCCTTTCCTCCCATCCTTCCTTGGATGTGATTTTGGCACACCCACCCTTCCCAAAGCCCCACAGGGTTCCTGTCTTTATGGATGGGAGCACAGGGATGGCTTGTCAGGCTGGGAACGTGGCTTGTCACCTCCCTGTGGTGAGCCCCACGGAGCCCCACATCCAAACTCCAGATCCAGAGATCCATCCCAGTACAACCACCAGGAGAACGGCAAAATGGAAAGGGTTTAATTCAGATGCAGCGAAAGAATAATGAGTTCATTAGATACCAATTGATTGATAAAGAGGGATTTATTGAAAGGTCTAATGTGTGTAGCCAAAATTAGTTTGCCATGTAATTAACTAAAAATGACTTAAGCAATGCATTCTTAATTATTATCTTAGTACAGCCAACTTGTAAGAAATTTCAAGCATTTAATTGGCATTTGATAGAATAGCTATAGCAAGCTAATTAGGTACCAAATTATGGAATGCGCTAATTGATATTTAATAAGTATGTCAATTGGTATCTAACTAGCCAATATGTTATAGCTATCTTGGAATGTGTCAATTAAGTGCCTAAAGATCTCTTTCAAGTAGATTATAAATGTAATCTATTAAGGATGTAATTTGCAACATTTTTTGATTATGGATTGTAACTTATTTGCTTCCTGAATATGTTATTGCTATTCACAGGCTCATTCACACAATGTAATGTGCAGCATTTTGCCTACATGAGCAACTTTGACAACTGCTGTTTTTCTAGGCTCTCCTCCCCTCTTTCACTGGTGTAGAGATTTCCACTCCCTCCACAGGACCCAGAAGGGGACATCTGAAATACACACCAGCATAGCAGCCATGGATAAAGTTGTCAGAGCTCATCTGGGTTTAGTTGCAATTGGAGCCTACCCACAGTATTTTGATTATTTTGAGGGCTGGCGCAGTCCAAGCTCTTTGATGTGTGATGCTGTTCAAAGAATCCCAGAATGGTTTGGGTTGAAGGGACCTCAAAGCTCATCCAGTGCCTCCCCTGCCATGGCAGGGACACCTTCCTCTGTCCCAGGCTGCTCCAAGCCCTGTCCAGCCTGGCCTTGGACACTGCCAGGGATCCAGGGGCAGTCACAGCTTCTCTGGGCACCTGTGCCAGGGCCTGACCACCCTCACAGGGAAGAGTTTCTTCCTAACATCTGATCTAAACCTACTCTCTTTCAGTTTAAGAAAGGTCCTCATCAGAAAAAATCAGAGGGATGCTCTTACAGTCAAAGCCATTGCACAGGTGAGAGTTTTTCTCTCCCAAGTTTGTTCATTCAAATACCATAAAATTTGCTGCTCTCAGGACAGGAAGAAGACAGGGTAGTGCATGAGAAGTAGCCTAATTTAAAGGGTGAGATGTCCTCAGTGCCCCTTGCGTGGTTGGCATCACATTTTGGGATGTCAGGCTGGCTCGCTTAGCTCCTAACAGGATTTACCTGTTCCTTGAATGCTCCAGTCAGCCCAAACCCCCAGGGAATTTCACTGAAGAGTTAATTTAAAGCACGGTGATGACCGTGCTTATTTTCTTTTGATCCCTCTGATACAAGCTGCCATTTACTCCGTGCCTTCCGAGATTTGTTCCCCGAAGCGAAGCTCACGTTTCTTTGTATGGTGTAAGTGTAAGGTTGGTGTTGTGAGAGGTGCAGCACACAACATTAGTGCTGCAGCGATCTGAGCACTTTATCTCCAGGAGTAAAGTACCCAGCTGCTCTTGAATTCAACTGGAAAAAAAAAAAAAAATGCTGCCACTCGTAAGAGCAATACATTTTCAGTTACTAATAACAACTGTTGTCATGGAAACAGCCGGTCCAGCATGAATGTAAGGATTTGCTTTCAGGTCAGTGCTGTATTAGTCAGCAGCCTTTCAAAACCACATCTCCCCAGCACACGAGTCTCCTGTCCAATTTACTCTCTGCAGCACTTTTTCTCCATTGTGAATTACTCCAAATTAATTACATTTTATGACAATTGCACGCGGCTCCTTTTCAACTCTGCCTGCTGTATAATTACTTGGAAATGGTTTATGCAGCCGAAAGAAAATTTCATAACTGTATCCAGGTTTGGGAGTTCTGGGGTTTTTTTCAAAGGAACAGTAAGAGCAGAATAGGCTGAATTATGATTATGATCATCAACGATAATTGAGGACTGGACACTTGTGTTCCTGACCATTTTTTGGGTCTGTGGATGAGTTGGAAGGAGCAGTGCAGGGGCATGCAGGCAGCTGGGGAAGGGGGTGAGGGTGTCCAGGTTTCCCCTGCTCTGAGGCTCATTTTGAGCTCCTGGGGTGGATGAAGGTAAAAGGAATTTTCTCCATCCCAGCCCTGTGGCTCATTCCCCCAATTTCCTTCAATCCCATGGAGAAGCAGCTGGAAGAAGCCAATGTCCTTCAGCTCCCAACTGAGCACACCACAGCCCCAAAGGCTCCTTCCCCGCTGGGAATGCAATGCCAAAGGAGACAGGCTGTGGGGCCAGACCTGGGCTTTTCTCCAGAGGAACCTCAAGGCTGGAATTGGGCTCCCTGGAGGCACTTTGGGACAGTTTCTCCTGAAGTGTCCAACACCCAGAGCTCCCACTGGTGCCAGCAGGAGGAAGAAGGGTTTTGCCCCTTTTTTCCAGCCTGATTTAATTCTTCATTAGATGCTTTGCCTCTTCCACCAGCAAGAAGCAGCCCCATTCCGAGTGTGGGCACACCGAGCCTGCGAGACCCTGCTCCTTCTCACGTACCTCTCAAAGCTCCCTCCCACACACATATATCCCTGCTGTTTCCTGAGAGGAAGAACAAAAATGTGCATTTCATTTCTACCATTCTGGGACAAAACTTGTTGGAAAAATATCCCCAGACAAAGGGGCTGATGCTACTCCCAAGCATCACCGGTGACTGTGGTCCAGATTTCTCCTGCAGTGAAGAGCAAGGTTTGATCCTCCTTCCTTCCCAATCCTGGTCCATCCAACTTCTTTCCTTGCAGGATTGCTGCTGTTCCTGTCCTTGTGCATTTCCCTTCTTGTTGTTACTTTTATTTTTCTCAAGATTTTTTTCCTATCACATCTCTTTTAAATATCATAACCTAAATTTCAAATGAAACCTTTGCATCCTTTATCCCAGGGATGGAATTGGAATTTCAAGTCCTTGCCTTGCTGTGAGGATAACTACAAAGATATGGGGAAAATAAGCAAGGGTGGTTCAGGAAGGTTTTCTGACAAAAGGGGCAGAATACCCTTTTGGGAGGAAGGAGTGATTTCAGGAGGGCTGCGGATTTCAGCATCCCATGGTGCTTTGGGACGTTTTGGGTGCTTGCCTTGGTGGGGACATATCCCTGCCTTGGAGCCTGTGGAGAGCAGGTCCCAGCTCTGCCTGGGAGCAGGGGAGGAATAAAGATGAAAGCCTTCAAGAGCCTCAGTCAGAGCATTCCTGGCATGGAGTCAAACTTCTCCAAAGCACAGCTGGAGTGGAGGGCAGGATTCTGAGTCAAAAGCTGCAGGGGGAGGATGGGCTCTGACTTTGAGGGTCCAGATGCTGCCAGGAAGGGCTGAAGGAGCAGAGGGAGCTGACTGCACACCTGTGTTTCCATCTCGTGGTGTGTCCCAGGCCTCCTTCCCACCTAACCCAGCGAGGCTGGGCAGTGGGACAGTTTGTTTAACCTTGAATGAAATGCAAAATCAGTCCTGATAATGCAAAATCAGTCCTGATAATGATAACGGAAAAGGAAGGAGCCTGGCAGAGATTGCTGAAGAAATGTTTGATTTCTCCTTTCACCCAAAGTCCTGCTCGCCCAGGTGGAGCACATATCTCACTGTCTGCCTGTTAATCTGACCCTGACTGATTTATTCGTGGATGCTTTGAGGGGCTGAGGGTCTCTAGAGGTGCTGCTCTGGCATCCCAGGGCATGGGCATTGTCCCCAAAATCAGGATGAGCCCTTGGTGGCTTGGAGCAGCTGGGTCAGGTTGGGGTTGATGCTGTTTTAATGAGCTGAGCCACAGAAATTCATTTTGGTTTCAGGGGTCCTCTGTGCCCTCAGCAATCATCCCCCCACTCAGAGTGAATGACCCATCCCAAGGAAATGTGGGTGGCTGGAGTAGCCCAGAGAAAGTATTAGGGACATTCCAAGGTGGGACACGAAGCTTTTGCCCACCATGCCAACCATACACGAAACAATCTGATATAAAGTGATGGAAACTGAAGGCTCTAAAAGACCTCTCATAGAATTATGCAAGATCTATTTCAGGCTGTCCAAAATCTTTCCACAGACTAGTCAAAAGGAGGAGAAAAATTAGCCTGGAAAATACAACCACCATGCCTCCCCCCCAGCCAGGAGACCTGTGTCTTGTAAGCTAAGCGTATTAAGAACATAAAAATACAATAAGAGCATGACAATGATAATAAATAAATAAATAAATAAATAAAACCAATGCTAATAATAAATATAACAAATAACAAAACAAATACAATAAGAGCAGGAGAGCCATCCTAAATGGTTTGGGATACCCAAATGCCCTGATGGGCTCAGCCAGACCTGCCCTTGTCACCTCTTAGCTGTGCCTTGTGCTTCACTGCCACATCTGTGCGTTTCCTGCTGAGGTATCCTTAGTGTTGGGGAAGAGACAGATTTTATTCATAGCCCACTACTTTCTGCCTTTTTATTATTCTGTTATACCCTCTGAAAAGTGTGTCCTGCACAGGGTGCAGATGAAGCTTTGCTCTTACCAATGTATGGTGCACTGAAAAACAAGATGACGACAAATTGAGAGCTGAAAGAGGTCTGGCTCTTATATAACGTACAGAGTGTGCTGATATAAATGAGTCTTCAAAATGATAATGTCCTTCTCCCCCAGGCCTGCTCTGCCGTGAAGTTGGATTTCTGGAGCAAGGGTTCCATTTGCAGCTCATTGTGTATGCTGGAGTTTTTCCCTTTTCCCTATTTTTGAATTTGTTTGCAGACTGTAATGGGCCCCTTTCTGGTTCTTCCTCATATCCTCTGAATTGTTTTACAGGAGTGAAATGGAAGTTTTTGATATATTGAATATATTTAATATTTTAATGCTGAGAATTTGCAGGACAGAGCAGAGACTGCCTCTTGCGATAAGAGACATTATTAGTGTTGTGAAGAATTCCTTTAAGATTCCATCTTAATCGTTCCGCTATTGAAATGGAAGAATAAAGTAATAAATGGTTTGAATAGACTTGATTAAAAAGAATAATTATATTCCTTGTGTGGGTTAAATATATAAACTCTTTGTGGTTTTGCATTCTTCCAGCATTTGCCTGGCAGAATGAGCTTTTCTTTTCAATAAGGAGAAGGGAAGGAGAGAGCCCTCTTGGGAAGGGGGTTTGGATCCTCAGTGCCCCCTCACCTGAAGCCAGGCACTACCCATATTCTCCTGCCCTTCTTTGGGGCCAGATTTCCACCAGAAGTCTTCTCTGACCTCTGGGAGATGCTCCACATAATTTGGGATATTCTGACAGCATTCCAGAGACAAATACACAGCGGCCAAAAAATCCCCATGCCACTGAATCCACACCTCCTGCTCCTCAGGAATTCACCTTCACCCCTAAAATCTCCTTTTAACCCTTGCAGTGCTGGTTCTCACAGGTCTGTCCTCTCCTTCGGTGCTTGAAAACTTTTCTTAGGGAAGAAGACTTTGCTTCCAACCTACATTTTCCTTTCCCCTCACATCAGAGAGTGGCTGCCTGCCTCCCCCTTCCCCTGCAGATGTGATCATGGATGCTATACTACTAAATCTACTCCAGTACAGTAAGAAGTGTTATAAATAATTAAAGAAACACTAGAGTTGTCAAAATAAATGAACAAAGTACACTTTGAGATGCATGCTCTTGGCTTATTTGGGGTTTGTTCAGTTGGCAGCTGAATTTCAGAATTCAGTCCCTGGAAATACCCAGCAGAAATGCAACCAGTGAGGTTCAGCCATCCACCAACAAGGAACCTTTGTCTTCCCCCAGAGTCATCTAGGAACAGGGCTGGACATCAAAAATCATGTATAAAACACCAAGCTCCAGTCCCCTCTTGGCCTTTCCAGGGAAAGCCAGGACCCAAAACGCATCCAACCATGCACCCAGAAGTTAGCAAGACCACTTGTATGGCCTGCTTTGTGCGATGCTAATGTTCCAAGTGAATGCCTCATTGCTCTGCACAATAAACCTTCTTCTCTTCATTCAATGCTCTTTTCCAGAAGGTCTTCTTTGTCTCCATGACGACAAATAAATTGCTTCTTGTTCACTGAAATCTGCTAAAAAGCTCGTTATTAAGCTAATGTGCCCAGGGTGACAACAGAGAAGAGGAAGACAGTCCTGCTCCAGCAAAGGATGCTTTTCTTCTTGGTTCCCCGTGTGGACACCACTTCTCTGGGCTCTCAAGATGGTGTTGCTCTCATTTGCTGTCAGAGATGCTTCAAAAAACCCAAAGACATTTGAGAGAGAGGAGAAAAAACTCTTGAGCGTGAGCCAAAGACACTGATAACTCTGCCTGCCCTTTCCATCTGCCTCTCTGCCTGCTGCTGTACTCTTTCCAAGCGCACTGAAACTTCCATCTCGGGGCGTGCACTCGCCTCCGGCACATGAAATCCAGGCGGTGTCCCCGGGGCTGGGTGCCACCAGTGCCCTCGTCCCCATCACCTCCAGGGAGCTGCCGAGGGGACAGGCCAGCGTGGGGAGGTGCCATGGGATGAAGGGATGGCTGGGGTGCTGGCAGTGAGAAACGGGTAGTCAGTTGGTAACTTGAGTTACCTTTGAGAGACAGAGTATGTGAATTTTAAAGAAAAAAACAGGATTCCCTTAATCTTGTCAAGATGAGAGTGACAAGAATCTGTTTGAGGCCAGCACAGAAACTCTGAATCACCCACCAAGGACTGCCCATGCTCCAGAGAGAAAGGTGAAAAGTGCTCTGTGATGGAGACTACAGATCTTCATCACGAGCAGACCCCCAGAGACCACCAGGACACACAGCGCATGCGTGGCACACATGCTAATGATATTAATGATTTCTGAGAAATAATTTGTATAACCACTCCTATCCCGGGGAATGTGATGAATATTCATGAATGTTACCCATAATATTGTGTGTCGGCAGTGCCAGCGTGTGTGTGTTTGGAGGAGTGAATCCCCACACCCAGCGCCGAATAAAGCAAATATCCACTTCTTTGACTTTGTCTCTGCAGTGTCTCTGGGCCTGTTTGGGGCGATGAGCATGCTCTGAGCAAGCTGTGCTATGGCTTGGAGAAGAGTCCTGAGAGCCACTGTGTGACTCCACAGGGCAGGGGCAAACCTCAGGAAAACCCCCAGGAGCTGCTGGTAGCTTCTCACGGTTTGCCACCACCATTTAGCATTTCAGTGCCTGCCTGCTCCTTTCCCAACCACAGCATTTTTTACCTCTTTCTTGCTTTCCCCACAATCCAAAGTGCTAAAAGGTCCCGTGAGAGTAAATGGTGAGAGCTTTCATGTGGTTGCTGTCACTAGGGAAACCACTTCCTTGTGATTCACATGTTCTCTGAGCCTCTCTTCGTTCCCCTCTGCGCTCAGAAAGGTAATATTGTGCTGGTGCACGTCAGGGGGATGGGGCAGGGAACAGGCAGAGGCAGCAGGAGAGTGTATGAGCATGCAATTGATTGCAGGGTTTTGGGGAAAAAAAACAAACCAGCATCGTGCCAGGGTAGGGTAGAGTTCATCATTAGAAAAGGGCAAGTATTCAGAATAGGCAAAACAACCCCAAACTGACTCAATGTGACAGTCCCACCAAAATAAAATAAAAAAAATGTTCAAAATAAAAGGTCTTTTCTCCCCTCCTGGTATTATTTTCCTTTTCCCTTCGACCTGATCACAGATGACCTCACCTTTAAGACAGGCAGACAAATTATCACCATTTCTCTTCTCTTCCCAAGTGGAAGAGCCTGGTGGGAAATGCCTTCTGCCCACCCAGGTGAGTAGGTCAGGAGAAGGAGGTTTGCCCAGCAGGTCAGGGAGGGGCGGAGACACAGGGCTGGGGAAATCAGCTGGGGTGGGAATTAACAGCCAGGCAGCAGAAATCTGACACTTGGAGAACATCCCAAAACGCACATGGAATCACAGGTTTGGGCTGGAAGAGACATTAAAGATCACTCAGTCCCAACCCAGCCATGGGCAGGGATACCTTCCACTGTCCCAGGCTGCTCCAAGCCCCATCCAGCCTGGCCTTGGTCACTTCCAGGGGTCCAGGGGCAGCCACAGCTTCTCTGGGCACCTGTGCCAGGGCCTGCCCACCCTCACAGGGAGGAATTTCTTCCATATATCTAACCTAAGTCCATCCTCTTTCAGCTTAAAGCCATTTTTCCTGGGCTATCACCACCAGTCCTTGCCCCCAGTCCCTCTCCAGCTCTCTGGAACCCCTTTAGGCACTGGAAGGAGCTCTGGGGTCTCCCTGGAGCCTTCTCTTCTCCCTGAACAGCCCAAACGCTCTGTCTGTATTCATGTACTCGAAGGTTGGAGCACAGAGCAGACCTGAAAGCCCCTGGTTATTCCATGCATCTCAGCCTCCAGGCTGTGGCCAGGATAAAGAGCTGCAGAAATTGATGCTTTCTTCAAGTGCAAATAAGCACACTTATTCTTGTTTAAAGAAAAAAAAATACTGTCCTTTGCATAAAGAGAAAAATTTTCATGGAGATTATTTTTGATCTAAACCCAGTTTCCCATTTATATGAGTTTTTGCCAAACGTCTTCATTCAGAGGAAAATGATGATTTAGGGGAGGTAGAAGAATGAAACATCTGAAAACAGAGAGGCTGCAGTCAGCCTTTAACTCAGTCAATCTTTCATTCTCTAAGCTGGAGGGAAGCCACCAGGTCTCTGGAAGGGTTTCTGTGGAGAGCTGGGATGGGAATGTCCATCCTGGAACTTCACCCCATCCCTGTGTCTGCTCTGCCCTCAGCTCCCTTTGCACCACCTTGCTGAAATCACATCTGTGCTGCCTCCATTTGCTGCCCCACAAATTGAGTTAGCATTCCGATCCCTTTTATAGCCATGGAAGGTGGGTGCTTAAATCAAATGAAGATGAATATATTTGCTGACATATAATTGTTTTCTTTAGTAATTGCACTCAGGTCTCTTTATATCTGATCGTTAATGCTGGGCGAGGATTGTTTGTGAAATGTCTCATTGTTTCTGATGAATCCTATGAAAAGTGACATTCCTGATTATTTTGCCATGCAGGAGATTACACCAGGCTCTCCTGCTAAGCAGTATTGATAGACCCTGTGCTGTCTTTTACTCTTTAGTTGCTAGTAATAAATCAGAACTTGGTTTCTTCTCCATGTGCTGAATCTTTTATCGCATGCAAATATGAGAAAAGAGCTTCGGATGTGGGAGATTCCCAGGGGTGTTAGGAGGAAGAGGAGGGGAATGTTGGTGCTGCTCCAACATGGGGCTTGAGGAGGGGTCCTGAGCACCTTCCTGGTGCTGGGAGCAAGATGTGACCATCCGTGGTGGCAGCAGGACCTGGGCGGCCACAGCATTCCCTCGTTTGCTCCTGGAATGCGAAGCTTTTCTGCTGCTGGTGGGAGGTAAAAGGCTTGGCAGAGGCACAGCCTGATCCCAAAAAGGAGAACCCAAAAGGGAGTGGGAATGCCAGCCAGGGCTGGAATTACAGTTGCCTGACCTGTGGCGCTGCGAGCAGGGGGCCACAGAAAAGTGGCTGTGATGTTTTTCCTATTTGAGAGCTGCTGTGCTGTGAGATCCCAATTTCCCGTGGCAAACCCACAGCCAAAGGGAACACAGAGGCAGGGAAGCTTGAGGGGGTAGGAAAGCATAGTGTGCCACATCCCGGGGGACAGGGACATGATTTCCCCAGCCCTGGTGGCGTGGAGGGACAGCAGTGCCCAGGGACAGGATCCCGTGGGCAGGTGGGAAATACCCCAGATGCCAAAAATCTCAGCCCCAGCCCAAAGTCAAGCTGGGAGAAGGAAGGTGGTTGGTGCCAGGAATCTCAAAGCTCAGGCTGGAACATTCCCAATGCCCCCAGAAGCAGTGGGGGTGCCCCGGGTGGCACTGAGGATGGCCCGAGGTTCCGATCCCTTTGGGGCTGCCCATAAACCTCGATTGTCCCCTGGGGGATGCCCATACACTTCGGGGCCCGCAGGAAGAGGGAAGCGATCAAGGAGGGAAAGCGAGAGGAAGCACACACACGCCTCTCCATCCCCCCCAGCCTAATTGAGCTAATTAATTTGGAGAAGACACGGCGCTCTGTAATTTGCCTAATTCAGTGAGAAGGGAGGCAGCAGCAGCAGCAAATGCTGCTCCAGAGGATCCTCTCCTGCTCCTGCCAGGGGCTCAGCACCCTGGGGCAGCTGTGCAGCCCTCCCAGCTCCCCCCAGCCACACCAGTGCCGCCGCAGGCTCAGCACCAGCAGCATCCAACCCCCGAGGATGAAAATCCCATAAACATTCCTCATGGCTGCAATTCCCACCCGGACACAGCAGCTCCATCCCGAGCCCCTGACTGTCAGGAGCAGCTAAACCTCCTCTGCTCTCTCTTGTTTATTCTCCCAGCCTTAGGATCCCTTTCCTGCTCTGATGAGAAACCTCCTGGAATAAGGGGTTTTTCACAGATTCCCCTCTTTCAGAGCCTGCTTTCCTGCTCTTCCTGCTTTTTTTTCCTCTCTCTCTTAATGAAGATGTTGTGTGCTCATCGCTGAAGTGGTTCTGGATAGGGACGAAGACGTGGAAAATGCCATAATCGGAGACTAAAGTGAACAGGCAACTGCAGGTTGATTAGGAACCATTAAAACCCCTCCTGCCACCAGCCCCGGTGCAGCAGAACGGGAGGGACTTCTACGCTGAAATGGAATGCAAAATAAAAATTGCATCGAGCTGAGGTCATTTCTTGCATGGTGTATCTTGGGAAAAGAGGGGTTTCTCTTCTTTCCCTGACATATTCAGAAATTCAAAATAAAAGCTTTCCATTGAGGTGAGCAGCAAGGCAGAGCAGCACAGGCAGGAGCCGAGAGCGCTGTTAATTTTACCTTGATTTTTTTTTTCCCTCCCTATCTGGCAATCTTGAGGAAGAAGAAAAAAAATCTTGACATTTTTGTTTCCTTATTTGCTTGTCTTCTCGATACGTCAGGAAAGAGACAAGATTATAACACAGTCCCTGCTTGCAGCAGACATATATTTGCCATCCAAACAGGTTTTCCCCTTTTAATGTAAGCTATTAGCCCAAGTTATTAGTCTAAATGTAGCAAACCCCATCTATTTTAATCAGCTTGTTTATGAGCATCCTTCCATTCCCAAATTGCACAGGAGCTCTCCTGCTAAATCCCTCTTTTTTTTCAGGTAAGATAATTTCTGGGACAAAATGTCAGGGAGCTCAACGCATCCCTTCAATTACTGCTGTACAGATTTTCTCTGAGCTACTGGACAATAAGTAGCTTTCAGGGAAGCATTAAGTAGATTTGCCCTCAAGGGTTTGCATTTCAGTGGAGTGACAGTTATTTTTGTAAATACAAAATTAAAAAAATAAAAAAAAGAAGAGGAAAGAAAAGAAGGAAAAAACATACATATGCCTTCCCCCAGCTCCAAGAAAATAGACAGACATGGGCTAGACAGCTGCTTATTATCTGAGAGCCTTGAATCAGATAGGAAAACCAGAGTTTCTAATGTCTTCAAATGTCACAGCATTATGATTTATACCAGAACACAGTGTACCATGCTTCATTACAGAGAAAAAAATAAAGAAAAATTGAATTACCGAACTAATGTCTTCCCCCTTTTTTTTTTTCAGACTACTCTGAGAATATAAAATCCATCATTAGTTGTTTTTAAGCTTGTCTCTAATGATGAAAAAAATAATGGGGCATGAAACTCAGACTTAACAAAACAAAAATACAAAACACAGCATTTTACAGACTTTACGTAAACATAATGTGACAATGCACTTCCTTTCATTCTCTGCTATGACAGTTAATTCCAGACCAGGAAAACTGTCAAAAATGTTTAGTTCTGCTTGGGTTGAGTTAATTACAGGCCCTGGGGCTGTGTTGACTTTCTCCTGCTAATGGCACTGTGCTACAGGTAAAAATCCATTTGCAAGAATGTTTTCAGAGCTACAGATCTAATTTACTGAATATCAAATATTTATGCCATTGCAATTAAAGTGACAACGTTCCACCCCTCTTCAGCATACAAGCTCGGGCTTTTTAATAGAATTTATTATACAGTAAACACTTGGTAAAAAGTTTTGCTGGAGCTTATAATGTGAAAGCTTTGAATATTTTATTGATTTTATTTCTTTTGCACTCTATCCCTATCAATGTTGGAACATTATGAACTTGTGCATCACATAAAAGACCATTTTTTACTGTCAGAGCCAGAGAAGCTCCCAGAGAAAGGCTGGGACTGAGGGATGGAGCTGTGTTGTCACTGCAGCTCTCGCTGTCACACGAGGAGGAAGAGGAGGGATAGCGGCAGGGAGGGACAAAATGCCAGGACAAATTTGCCATGGCAGGAGCTGGAGCACAAAGGAAATGAGTTTTCCTCGTTAGATAAATGGACGAGTGGTTTAGTCCTGGTTTATATCCACGAGCAGATCCATCAGCACGGGCAGCCCACGGTGTGTGGACCTGTGTGCCCAGAGGGAGCAGGGCAGGGTTAGAGGAGCACCTTGGAAGGTTACTGAGGCTTTCCTGATGGAGGGGACAGTGGAGGGTGTCCAGGGGAGGGGAAGGGTTTGCTTTCCCTTCGCTGATTTGGGTTTTGAGAGCAGAGACCATTGGGAATTCTGCACTTTGTGCAATGCCCTGTCCCCATTTCCATCCTCGCTGGGAGAACATTTGCCCAAAGCGTGGCTCTGTTCACCACAAACCTCGAAGGTAACTGTTATTTTGTTTTTTATGAAGGATCTGATAAACCTGCTCAGGCTTACTTGCTTCTGCTGAAGGTATTTTTATTTGCAGGGAGTATTTGTTATTTATCAACAACAAAAAAATATTGGTTCTGAGCACGTGTTTTAAAAAGCAATGTTTGGTTAAGATCCTAAACACTTTCTGCAAAGAAAAGGGCTGTGCAAAAAGGAAGGAAACAGGGTGAGGGGCCACCAAAATTGCCTGTTCTGCCTTAGGAGCAGCTGATGGAAGCAGCATCTAGGCTTGCCCTGGGGGGTGGCCCTCAGCTGCTGGATTAGGAACACAAAATCATAGAAAGATGGAACTATAGAATGATTTGAGTTGGAAAGGAAATTAAAGATCACCTAGTCCTACCCTCTGCCATGGGCAGGGACACCTTCCACCAGACCAGGTTGCTCCAAGCTCCATCCAGCCTGGCTCTGAGCACTTCCAGGAGGAATCAGCCTGTCCTGCCCATCCACACAGTGACCTGCTGGCCATGAATTTGTGCCTGTCCCTCCTGACCCTGCTGCCACCACCTCCTCGGGACTGCCAGCTCCAGCAGGCTGCTGGGAAAGCAGTGTTTGACTGTTTTTAACCAATCCCACACCAGCTTTACTGAATTCCCCTCGAGCTGCTCTGCAGTTTCTTGCTCTCTGCACAGCTCTGGTGTCCTTTTCCCTCATTTTTAGGCAGTTCCCCACACAGGTGACAGGGAGGTTCTCCTCGCTGCCCTCCTGCCAAGCCTGGCAAGCACAGGGGATGCCCCACCAGCCCCTTCAGCACCGAGACTGAACCAGCATTGCCCCTCGCAGGCTGCACCGCTGATCCCTCCGGGACACAGATTTGTCACATCCAAAAGTACAAGCTCTGTAGTGCCATCACTGACCTGACCTGTGTGTGGGTAGCTGACATTTCCCTCTCTACCTGGCCTAAATTTGCAGCTCTGCTCAGCCCACTCAGTGTCTCCCCACCACTGCTCTCAGGGTAGAGCCACCCTGCAGCATATTTTTGTTATCAGACCTCAGGTTTTCCACCCACAGGGATTCCCTCGGGCTCCTCTTTCCACCTGGTGTTTTAATGATGCTCTTCTTTGCGTTGCCACGTGTCCTGCCACCCTCCCACCGCCCTGCTGTGTGGCTCCCATCATGCCAGCAAAGCAGCAGCTTCACAGATCATCCTCCCTCACCAGGGCTCCGGGATGCCCACGGAGCTGGGATCAGTGGTGGTGCCAAGCAGGTGACCTCATTCACCTCCCTCGTTCCTCCTAATTGATGTGTCCATGTCCAACTGGTCCTTTTGGAGTGCAGCTCAAGGAATACCATGAGATTTTAAACTTGCCACAGAGCAAATGTTTGGCTTATATGGGCTAATGCCACAGACCAACACGATTTTTGCTTAAGCATGACAAATCCAGGAGACCCTTTTTGTACATGCTTGATAGGCCTACCAATAGAGGAAGGGCAGATAGATTTTCACTCCATCCACCAAGCTGAACAGGTCACCTGGACCTGACACTCTTCCTCCAAGATTTAAGGTCCCTTCCAACCGAAACCATCTCGTTATTCCATGAATAATTGCATTTCCCAATGCCACCACTCAGATCTCCTTGTCTTAGAGGATTCTCTAATGCTGTGGGGGCATTTTTAATGTAAGAAGACCCTGGAGGGGAGCTCTCAGCGACCCGAAATCCTCTCCTGACATCGATTTCCTTCCTCTCCAGGTCTTGCATCTTTCCCCACCGGAGCCAGGCGTGCTGTGTGACATCCCTGCAGACCTCAGGCAGGAGCTGCTGCTCCCCTGGGCCACCCCATTACGCCTCTCTCATGGCAGGAGTGCAGGAGAGAGGGAGGTCACCAGGCGTGTGGCACTCTGTGCAATAAATTGGGCAGTCCCTGCTCCTGGGGAACACCTGCCTGCCTCTTGGGCTTAGATTACCTTCAACTCTCTTGAAAGGAAGGGTTAAAATCACTCCTAGGCAGCTCTGCCCTCATTAAACCAGTTAGGTGAGGAAAACCCAGCAGCAGAAGAGCAGCCCTCAGCTCCCTGCTCTGCAGCCCCTGCAGCTCCAGTTCTGCTGTGCCCTGGCTCTTTCACTGCTGCCTTTGTCCTGCCCTGGCTCCAGGCAAGCTCTGCCCCTCAGCCCATGCCCAGGACCACCCTCAGGAGCAGAAACTGGACAAGAAAATCAAGTGGGTGGGAAAGCTCTCCTGAGCTGAGTGGAGAAAGAGGAAAGGAAGGTGATGAGTAGTGTGGCATTGCAGGGGCTACAGCCTGGGGTGAGATGTCCTGCCTGCCAAATGCTGCATCAGGAGCAAGATGCACTCTGCTGGGCTCCCAGCTCCCTCCTGGAGCAGGGCAGTCAATGAGGAAGCTCAGGGCCATCCCAATGTCAAGGCTGGGTCAGGGATGTTCATCCTGAAAAGTGAGAATTGAAGCCAGGATTTCTAACTGTGAGAGAAGAAGAGAACAGCTGGGATGCATTAGGAAGACAGGTATTAGGAAAAGGTTCTTCCCCCAGAGGGTGCTGGCACTGCCCAGGCTCCCCAGGGAATGGGCACAGCCCCAGAGCTCCAGGAGTGTTTGGACAGAGCTCTCAGGGATGCCCAGGGTGGGATTGTTGGGGTGTCTGTGCAGGGCTGGGAGCTGCACTGGATGATCCTGGGGGTCCCTCCCACCTCAGGGTATGGTCTGATTCCATCACTCCATGTCCCCCAGCACAAGGGGACATTCGGATCTGCTTCCAGCTGTCCTGGGATGGAGGATCCAGCACACAGGACCCACAGACACCTGCAGGGGGACAGCAAGGGGACAGCAGTGCCACAGACACCTGCACAGCCCAACCAAGTCCTCACAGAGTCACTGACACCACTCCAGCTCCTCTCATACCCACAGCATCTGTGTCTGCTGGCCGTGGGCAAGGTCCCCTCTGGGTGAGGGCACTCAGAGAGTGCCCAGCTCTGTCCTGCCAGCCCAGGGCTCTGCTGTGCCCACCGGGATGTCCCTGTGCTCTGCCAGCCCTTCCAGCCACATGACCTTCAGCCTCATGCCTCTCTGCATGCCCAGCACAGGCACTAATCACTTCAAACCCCGACCGCTGTCATGTCTTATTGCCTAACCACCAGCTCTGCCAGCTGCACATTTACATCCTCAGCATTGACTCAGCTAATGTAGCTGTCATTTAAGCACCAGTGAGCTGCCAGAAATAATCCTGGGTACAGCAGCTTTCGAGGGTCGGGGTTTGGCTTGCGGGGAGCAGTCCCTGGGTGTCCCGAGCAGGGCTGGTGGCACTGATGGATATTTTCAGGATGCAGGTGAGCAGCACATCCTCACACTGTCAGGGAGCTGCTCCAGAGCCCCTGCAGCCCTTTTGGGGAAGGCCACAAGCAAACTTAAAAAGATGTGGGATGAGCTCTTCTTGGAGGGGTTGTCATTGATGTGAGTGTGGCAGCACCCCTGGGATGGAATGTGAGCAGAACTGGCACAAGCAGAGGCAGAAGTCCTGATGGACAATTCCTAAACGTGGAAACTTGCTCTGATCTGGGGGTAATTGGCTGTTCAAAGCTGCTGTGGAAGCTGCTTCTAACTCAGGCTGCTCCGCCACAGTGTTCACAGGAATTTGTGCTCTCCGTCCCACCCCTCTCCCACCCCTGTGTCTCCAGCAGGCAGCACAGCCTCTGGGGAGAAGCACAGGAGAGAATGCCAGGCTTTGCAGGAGGATCCCACCCTGGAAAATGGGCTCTGCACAGGGTCAAACTCCCTCTGCACCCCTAACTGTGGAGGTCACATCCTCCAGTGGAACCCTGCAGAGCTCAGGAGCTGTACCCAAACCTGGAGATGAGACTCCTTCCTTCCAAGCTTTCTCATCTCTGGCTGTCTCAGGACATCCTGGGGGTCAAACTCACACATTCACGGGACTGAGGGAGATTTCAGAGAGAACACCTGGAGGTGCCATGGCCACACGGGCATCCCTAGGAGCACGGATCAGACCTGCTGTGACAGTCTGCCCTTCGTGGGATCAGTGCCTGCTCCCTGTGCTGCAGGGCTGGGCCTGAGAGTCCTCCCGAGCTGCTGCCAAGGGAGGAGCTCATGTTCTGCCTTTGTCGCTGACTTGTTCCCATGAAAGTTTAATGCACCTCCTCTCTCTGGCTGGAAGTGAGCTGCCTCCCGTGTCCCTGCATGGCAAAAAAGCCAGGCTGGGGAGGGTGAACCCAGCCTGCCTTCTGCAGCCCCTGGACCCAGGCAGCACAGCGGAGATCAGAGCAAACCTTTGGCTAAATCCTCCCCCCAGGTGAGGCGTGTGTGGAACAGGGAGGTCCAGCACCGGCACTGAAATAATCAGGGCCAGGGCTCAGGGGAGCTTGTCCGAGGTCTTACAGTGCTTGAGGAAGCAGGCGGACATAATGAAATCTTTCATTCGTCAGTAAATGTCACTGTATGAAGTGTAATTAATGGATTTACCAGGGCTGGATGTAGCCCAAACTGCAATATAAGCGCTCAGGGATCCGGCTGGGAGCAGAGTCCTCTACACCGCTTAATTATAAGGTCACTGCCAGAGCGGTGGGAGCTCCGCTCCGGCTCCGGCTTGGGGAAATCTTGCCAGCTCGGAAATTTTCTCAGCAAAATGATGGCTTTTCATGGCAAGGGAGCAGAGTGTGAGTGGTGCAGGCAGGCCCTGAGCCGAGAGGTGGTGCAGGGCTGTGGGCAGAGTTGGATGGGTGTTACGAACGGGGACAGAGCTTAGCTAAATCTCTGCCTGTGCCCAGCCCTTTGGCAACAGCAGGAGCTCTTATTGGGGTGGCCAGCACCCCAAGACTCAGTCTCGCTCACAAGTTCTTTAATAATGACCGATTAGGTCTAATATGACATAAATTATAATTTATTAGACACAGTAAATAACAGACATTAGACTTGGGACAAAACTACATACTACACAGAACAACTGCAAAGCTATGAATAGCTAAGAAAGCAGCACGTGATAAAGGCACTTATTGTTATTATTATTGCTAGCAAAGAAAATACAATTTAGGAAAGCAATGTATCATACCAAACTCCAATTTGGTGATGGAATCCTCACTCAATCCTCAAGGAAGTTACCATAGAGCTGTGTCCAGACCCTGGGGAGAAGCTTTTTCAAGCTCCAGTGTCCATGTCGAAAAACTTCTACCTCTGTGATAATTCGTGTGTCTTTTCTAGTGTAAAAGTGTGTCTTTTCTAGTGTAAAAGTATGTCTTTCGATCACGTTCTCATTTCTTTCATCTCTCTCCACATCCTCTCTCCATACCAAGATGTGGATTCAAGGCTGGAGATCTCAGACTGTCACACACCAAGAGATAGCTTCTTGATGGGCTTTTGACTCAATCTGAGTTATCTGTGCATCAGGCCTGGAGAGAGAGAGATGGGGGTGACGTCCTGCCACAATGGGCTGGCAAAGCCCCATCGGCAGGGTTGTGGAATGGGAAGCATGTCCAGGATGTGGAATTACCCCAGTCTGGCCCCAGGGAACCCAGCTTGCTCCCTGCTCCAGGCACGAGTGGGAATGTCTGTGCTTGGCATCAAATATTGCCCCAATCTGGGAGGTTTTCCGCTGGTGGTGTCAGGGGTGCTCTGGCCTGCAGCTGGTGGGTGATGGAGAGGCATGGTGGATAAGCACAAAGGTGTTTTTCTCCCCAGCAGAAGGAGCCTGGCTACATGGGGCTGGTCTCATGGACACTCCTGGCTCCCAGAAACCTCTCTGTGACCAAATCCATTTCTACTTCTGTCCCAAAGTGATTAATATCAACCCCTTGTAGCTGAAGGAGCTCCGTACATGAAAATTAATCTTGTGCACAGAGCCAGGCAGAGCTTCTCTTGCCAAGATCACCCTCCAGACTGAATGTCCTTGCAGAAGGTCTCACCCTGGTTTTTCAGGTGCCACCTCGCCACCAGAACCTCCAGGGGTTTAAAGAGCAGCCTTGGGGTACAGGCAGCCCTTCTCCTGGGACAGGGATCCTCCTTGGGAAGCCTCATGTCTCCAGCTGGAGAACTTACCCAGCCAGGACACAGCTAACTCCCATTCAGCTCCAGCAGGAATGGATCCCCAGTTATTCTGCTATGAAAATAATAAATAATGGCCCAAAAAAAGCCTAGCAGTGGGCAAGAGACAGACACAGGCATGAGTGTCCTGTAACCTGTTCCACTCCGGGTGAGGATGTGAATTCTCTGCAGCACATTTCAAAAAACCCCAAGCCCATTATGAGGAACAATCAGCAGCAGATTTTAATAGATGCATTTTGCACTCAGCTGTCACCATCTGTGTTTCCCCATTAGAAATGCAGAATGAATGAGCTCCACAATTACAGCTGGGAGGGTCTGGGAGGCCCCGCAGAGCTCTGAGTGCAGCCATCCCTCCCCTCCTCCTCCTCCCGGGGAAATCCTGTCCCTCCAGCACGGCCGGCGCACCCACCCCATGGACCAGGGGGGTGTTCCCAGGCTGGGGCATCATCCTGCATCCCCTCGGGCCTGGGCTGAGATGTGCAGCCATGGGGACCCTGCCTTGGGGCACAGGGGACCCCAGCCCCAGGCTGTCCCCCAGAACTGGTGCGTGATGGCATGAGACACTTCCAGAGGAGGTGCTGGGGTGCTGCCTGAGGCCCCACACCTCAGAGGGTTCCTGTGCACGCTCCCACAGGAACACAAAGCAGGAATTGAGGCCACCCGGGGGAAGCTGTGCCTTTCCTCCTCTCCAGGAGGGTCTGGGGAGCACTGGGAGCATCCCTGGTCCCACCCCATGGGCTCAGGGCTCCTGGGTGTCACCTCCCATGGGCACCCAGACCTGCACCCGGGGAGGATGGGACGCGTGGGGCTGCTTGGTCTCTCTGCTGGGGTGGGAAACCTTGCCTGGGGAGAGAGGAATCCCAAACCATGGAATATCCTGTGCTGGAAGGGCCTCACAAGGACCACTGGGTCCAACAGCAGACACCCCAACAATCCCACCCTGGGGGGGACAGGACCAGCACCCCAAAACAACCCCAAAGCATGTCCATGGGGAGGACAGAAGAAGCAGCTGTGCCTTGGAGGTGTCAGACACAAAGTTTTTCCATGCCCATGGGATTCTGTGGAGGGCTCGGTGAGGAGAGGGCCCGAGCTGGAGGCACCTGGCAGGACGTGGGGATCCACGAGCTGGCAGGATAATTACTTTTTTAATCAAGTCTTTTCAAAACATCTAATTTTATTACTTTATTCTTCCATTTCAATAGCGGAACGATTAAGATGGAATCTTAAAGGAATTCTTCACAACACTAATAATGTCTCTTATCGCAAGAGGCAGTCTCTGTCTGCTCCGTCCTGCAAATTCACAGCATTTGAATATTAAATATATTCAATATATCAAAAAACTCTATTTCAGTCCAGAAAAATAATAAAGAAGAGAAAAAAAAATCCACATGTAACAGAAATTTTCCCATCTTTCTGCTGAAAAAATTAAAATTAAATAGCTCCCAATTCTTTTCCCCTCCAAACTGCCTTCTCCAGGAGGGAGGCAGGAGAGACCTCCTGCTGCTGCCAGGCCAGGCACTGCCTCAGCTGGAAAATGAACCTTTCCAGAGCTCTGATCCTACAGAACCCAACCAGGATGTGCTGCTTGCTTTGGAGGAGGAGTGGGTTGGGCTGGTGACTCCCAACAGGGTGGCTTAGGAAAGCACCTCCATCAGATTCCGAGGCTGATGCAGGGAGGAGGATGCCAGCCCTGGCTCCCAGAAATTTTGGGGCAAAGGGAGGAGGATGCCAGCCCTGGTTCCCAGCATAATTTTGGGATGAAGGAGAGAGGATGCCAGCCCTGGTTCCCAGCACAATTTTGGGGCAAAGGGAGGAGGATGCCAGCGCTGGTCCCCAGCATTCCAGCAGCTGGGTTGCTGTTGCCGTGTCAATGTTTGATTTGATCACAAGAAGAGGCAGTGTCATCTAAATCTGGAGCTCATCAGAGTGGTCCTGAGTAATGCAGGCTGTATTTGCATCCTTGTTTTTTCCAGAAGAGTAAATGGTGAAAGAAAAGTGGACAGGGGAGGGGAGTGACAGTGGCAGGACTGTGTTCGCAGTGTGATTTTGGGTTGTTTGTGACAGGCCAGACCTAAACTTACCTTTCAGAGCTCGGGCTGGAAAAGGAAAAACCCCAAAGCCTTGTTTTGAGAAAGTGCCCACGGAAATAAGATAAAATGTTGGAAATAAACACAGATGACCCTGAGCTACTGTCTCATTCCAAAAGCATGCATGTAATTTCCTAACTTGTTTTGCTTTGCTTTGCTTTCTAAAAGGAAAGAGGTAAAAACAAATTCTACTGTGTCAAACATCCTCTGGAAGATTTCCCTTCCCACCCTGGTTCTGCCTGGATCTGCGGCAGGAGCTGCTGGGTGACAGTCCCAGGGCTGCCCTGGGACAGAGCCCACGGCTCCATCCCCTGGAGCCTGCAGTGACAGGAGATGGGAAACAGCACCAGAGTGATCAGCAGTTCTTGTTTTTTCATTGTCCGTGTAATAATTACAATTTCTGTACTAGAGCTATAAATAGATAATTTTCTTCCCTTATGATAATTTCCTCACTTTTTCTCTCCATGTCTATCCCAAGTTCCTCTTTGGGAAGTGCTTCAGAGGTGTCTGGGGCCTCTCCTGTGCTTTTCCTCCAGCACAGCTGCTCCTTGCAAATCCCAGGGCCGTGGGCACTGCTCTCCCATGCTTCCATCCTGGTTTTGGAACCCACCACTGGCTCCGGGAGCCAGGCCTGGCATCAGCATCCTCCCACGAGACCAAGGACCAGACCCTCACCCCCTGGGAGAACTGACTCCAGATGTCTGATGGACAGTTTCATCCCAAACCTTGGTGAAATGTGATGGGTAACAGCATCTGAGGGATCAGCAGTGAATTGGGCATTTGTCCCTCTGATTTCACACCCCGGGTCACTCCTGGCCTGGGGAATGGCCCTGCATCAGCCCCTGCAGCCCCACCAGGGCACTGCTCACTGCAGGGCTGGCAAATAAACCCCACCAGGACCCTCTCCAAAGCACAGGAGTGTCCAGGTATTTCTAAATAATCTGGATTGAGGGTCTGAGGCTCTGGAAGGGCGAAGGAAAAGGCAGATCTGGACTGTAGGATCAATCCTCAAGACAATTGAGTTTGTTCCTGTGGTGTCCCACAGACAGGTTAACCTCAAGGAATTTGCTTGGCTTTGCCGTGCCTCAGTTTCCCCATGAGCAGAAAGGCATTTTCAGCCCTCCCTGGGGCACCACGTCCCTGGATTCCCTGCAAATCCAGCTGTGGGGAGCCTGGGGTGCACATCTGTTTGCCATCAGCCTCCAGAACCCTTCCCCACACACATCATGAATTTTTGGGTCACAAGAACCACTCCCCTCCCAGCAGGGAACACAACAAGCTGCCTACAATAACATTTTGTTTTTAAGGTGAGCCCTGCATTTGGATCAGTTACCTAATGACAATTCTCTAATGGTTTCCCCTCTGCATCCATACTCCAGATGAGTAATTTTAAATTGATGTCTATCTCTAATAGACTTTCCTCAGTCTCCCCTCACACGAGCAGCCTGAGCTGCTGGTTAGAGATTAAAATCTACTCCAGCCTGCCCAGCAGCAGTTCATCAATGACAGTTGTTTCATTAGTTGATGCAAACCCACTTGAAATAAACTCTAATTAAACCAGAAGCTGAAATCATACATTTTTGGAACATTCCTATGCTGGTGGCACTCTCTGCTCTGCTCTGCCCTTCCAGACCTGTTGTTACTCAGCCTTGTCACTGCTGATGTATCAGACAACAACAAATAAATAGTGTTTTCATTAAAGTCTTTGCCAATCCACCAGCAGATTGAATTATTTGTGCCTCAAGGTGCACGTGAATGAGAGGGGAGGGATGGAAAAGGGAAGAGAGCAGCGTGATCCCACCTTGGCCAAGCTGGAGCCAGGGTTCATCCTCTCTTCTTCAGGTTGGGATGCCTGAAAAAAGGGATTTAAAGGAAGGAGAGCCCTCTGGGAGCTGCCAGGAGGGTGTTTGGTGCTGGCACTGCTCCTGTGCTGGCTCCTTCCCCAGGGAGGGGCTGGCACCTCTCAAGTCCTTGTTGCCTGGAGCCAAGGAAGTCTTTGCAAATAGAAGTCTTGGTTTTTATTTAAAAAATGCAGGCTTGGGGCAGTACAACGAGTAGGAACACAGAAAGTCAAACCTCCAGGAGGAAAATAAGGTTTGTCACTCAGCTAGGGAGGTGTCCCCACCCCCCAGGGGATGCTGCAGGGATGGGACTGGGGACCACTTCCATGCATCCAAGTATCTGCCATGCTCAGGAATTCCCTGGGACAGGCTGCTCAGGGAAGTGTTGGAGCCACCATCCCTGTAAGTATTCAAAAATCAGGTGGATATGGGACTCAGTGACGTGGGTCAGTGGCTGGACTTGATGACTTTGGAGGTATTTTCCTGCCTTCATGACCCTGTGATTCGCAATTCCCTCCTGTTGGTTGGATCCTTTGTACCACACAAGGGAAAGGAGCGCTGGAGCTGCAGCCCCTGGAGGTGGGAGATCCCCAAGGGATGTGCCTGCTGCCTGTCCTGCACCCTTCCTGCCCACATCCCATTTGGGGTGCCCCAGGTGCCCTGGGAGCAGCACCAGCAGTGCCTTGGTGGCCATAGGGTGTCACACAGAGCTGAGCAGACAGGTCACAGGTAAAGAAATCGGTGCTGACAGAGGGGTGGCACCGGTGCCCGGGGCAGGGATGCCAGTGGGGGTCCCCACTCCTGTCTCCTTCCTCCCCCACCATCCCCACTCTCCCCTGCCCTGTCTCTCCCAGGCCAGCCCCAAGCTCCTCGCTCCATCCCTGCTCCCTGCACTGCTGCTCCAGGGAGCTGGGACAGAATCTTGCCACCAATAAATATATTTTTTGAGCCTGGTTCCCACAGCACATGATTTCAGAAATGCAAATAGGCCTGCCGGCAGATTTTCAGGCAGGTGCCAGTGAAGGAGAGGGAGAGAGACAGAGAGGGATGCTCTGATTTTATCAAAATCAGTTTTCCTGCGCAGGGGAGGATGGAAAGCAGCTACTCAGTCTCAGGAAGACGATTCTATTTAAACCACAGGATCATGTTGTAGCTACTTCTTATTTACCAGACTGGAAAGTTACATTAAGAAGTTATCACTTATCTTGCAGGGGAACAGATTAAGAGTGAAGGACCATTCCCTGGTTTGCATAGAGCTGCACTTCCCAGGTTACTAAAAAGACAATTGATGTAGCAGTTCAGGAAGAAATATGATTTTCATTACGATACGCAGGCATCAGGGATTGTGTTCTAATGGTCCCCTGTCACCAGTGAAGAGCAAAATGGCCTGTGACCACTGTAATGGAAAAAAGCTTTCCATGGTATTTTGCATAGCTTTGTGTTTGGGGTTGGGTTTTTATTTTTTTTTGTTTGTAACATCTTGGTGGCAGCATTAAAGGGAACAGCACCTGCTTTTTCTAAATAAAGAATTCAGGGCCTCACCGTGAGAATTTTTTTCCCCACTCATGGCAGAATATTTATATGTGAAGTGAACTTTCAGGTTATCTACGAGGTAAATGCAGGCTGAATTTTCAGAGTCCTAGACTCTGCTCACACCTCTTTGGGCAGCTGAAATAGGATGATTGTATGGATCACAAAAGCTAATGGCACAGCTCTTTTTTGGGGTCCATTCAAGCTTTTTTGGTGCCAATGGGCTTGAGGCTGTAGAAAAGCATCAAAGAACAAAAAATGGTGTTGGGATTTAACCTGCAGAGCATGTGAGATTCACAGGGATTGCATCCAAGCTACATGAGCACCACGATCAGCCCCAGATCCTCCACCACCCCTTTCCTCTTCTTTTCCCACAAAGTTCAGTCACTTAATGAAAAGAAAAAGTGTGAGTGGACACTTCCCCAAAAGCAGAGCTGTGTTTTAACACAAAGTGGGATCTTCCATCCCAACGTTCTCACCTCATTGGCTGGGAACCAGAGCCAGCCAGGCAAGAGGCAGGAACACACAGATGGCTCACACCACCCATGTGAGCCAATAGCAAGATTGGAATATCGGCTATTTCACACAAATTATTCAGCAATAATTCCCAGAGGAGGAGGAGGGAAAAAAAAATCCAAGCCATATTTGTGAATTATAGAAATTCTTAATAATTGATAAATTAAAGGATTTCACTCTGAGCTTCAGCACAACAAGGAAGACGTGGAGGATGTAGCAGCAAGTGATGCACTGTGATTTTTCTCTCCTGTTTAATTACTTGACTGCTGTAAAAACCAAACCAAGTTTCAAAGGTAACTCAAATTCCCCCATCACTAAACAGGACAGAGCCCTTCCCATCCTGTGAACTTGCAGACAGCTGGGCTGAGCAGCTTTCCTTTAAACCCACCTAAGTTAAAGACAAACAATTTAGGTCCATTGATCTGTAGCTGCGGAGCCTCCTGTTTAAACTCGGGGAGATGGAAGGAGCATAAAGAGAGTGCATAGGATTTTCCTTGCATTGCTTAGATTAAAGGACATCAGGCTGAGTGGTTTTTGTGATGATCAAAAGATTCCACACACTCTGCACCTGTCACAGGTACGAGCTCAATTCCTTATGGATAAAAACAGAGTGGAGCTGGCAGAGCATGAGAGACTTACAGGAACGGATGTGCAGGGAGTATATTTAAAGCAAGCTACATGAATATAGGATTACATGTTAGTGCTGGTTGACAAAATGTTAATTTTGCTTAATTAGGCTGTTTCTAGCAGAGAGTTCCTGTTGATCAGAACACTCCCTACCAGATAAAGAGGGTGATAGGGAATTGTCTTCATAGAAATATGAGGAAGTTTCTAAATAGGGATTTGGGAAAAAATAAAACCAGTAAATGTCTGCATAGATTAATGTTGGCAGCCAGGCCCCATTGCCTGGCTGGGATGCAGAAAATGGGAAACTCATCTAAATTTGTTGTTTCACTCTTCCTCCAGAGGGTCCAACCTGCCCATGGGAATGTGGAGTCCCTCCACTTCCACCAGTCCTAAAATCAGACTGGAAATCCTAAGACAGCTGGGACATGAACAGGGCTGACTTGGGCCCTCCCCAGGTGTATTTCCATGGTCAGAGACTGTTATTCCATGGGAACTGAACTCAGTTGGAAAGATCCCTTTTTTACAGTTTTTACCAATTCGAGCAACCCACGGCCCAGCATCCACCTCCAGAGCCCAAGCAGCTGAGCTTTCCCACTGTGACATCTCCAAAAAGCCTCCAGCTGAAGAATGATCCACACAGGGAAGAGAGGACCCTGAGCAAAGGATGCTGCTGCTGGAAGGGAAAGTCAGTCTGGGTGGCGCAGCACTGGATCCACCAGTCTTGCCACAGGGCTTTAGTTGCCATCTGCCAGGACTCGGCACAGCTGGAGCCTGAAATCTTCACATCCCAGGGAAAAAGCCACGAGAAGTCAACCTCTCTGAAAAGAACTCCTTTGTTAAGTGATCTCCTAAAGCTGAATTTCCATTTCTCCCTGCTCACGGCAAGTTAAAAATAAATAAATTAAGTATAACCATTAGGCAATTAAACAATGCCCGGATCAAGATGGAAACTGGCAGGATACCAAGGACCAGGCAGTTGGGGGATGCTGATTTGGTGATAGATTTTACACTAATTCCTTCCCATTACATGTGTCACATCAGTGTCACTGGGCTGCCATGTCCCTTGTCCCCCCGTGCATCAAAAGGCACAAGCAGAGAGGAGAAAAAAAAGCTGGCAAGGTGCAGGTACAGCGCTTTTCTGTCAGGCTGTGGGCCCTGGTTTCCTTTTCTACCCAAGGACATTAAAGTCAGCTCCAAAGCTTTTTTGTTTCTCCAAGAACAAACTCCTTGACTTTCAAATCCTTTATTGGACTTGAACCATATCCTAAAGGAGAGAGGTGTTCAAGGAGGATGGTGCAGAAAGAGGCTGCATGGGACACAGGCAGGACACAGAGGTTACAGGCTGAGCTGGCACCCCAAGGTGGGATGCAGAGGTGTCCAGCTCACCTTGAGTACTGTGTCCAGTTCTGGGCCCCTCAGTTTAGGAAGGATGTGGAGACGCTTGAACGTGTCCAAAGGAGGGCGACAAGGCTGGTGAGGGGCTTGGAACACAAGCCCTGTGAGGAACGTCTGAGGGAACTGGGGTTGTTTATCCTGGAGAAAAGGAGACTCAGAGGCGACCTCATCACTCTCTACAACTTCTTGAAAGGTGGTTGTAGTGAGGTGGGGGTTGGTCTCTTTATCCAGGCAACAACTGACAGAACAACAGGACACAGTCTTAAGTTGCGCCAAGGAAAATATAAGTTGGATATTAGAAAAAAGTTTTTTACAGAAAGAGTGATAAAATATTGGAATGGTCTACCTGGGGAGGTGGTGGAATCACCATCCCTGGACGTGTTTAAAAGGAGATTGGATGTGGCACTCGGTGCCATGGTTTAGTTTAGTTGAGGGTTGGGACATGGGTTGGACTCGATGATCTTGAAGGTCTCTTCCAACCTGGTGATTCTGTGATTCTGTGAATCAGGCCAGGACACAGAGGTCACAGAGGTCACAGGACACAGGCAGGACACAGAGGTCTCAGGCTGAGCTGGCACCCCAAGGTGGGATGCAGAGGTGTCCAGCTGGCCTGGAATGCCATGGGTGAGGCAGTGCAGATATGCTCCTTGTGCTTCCACCTGCATGCACTGCTGCATCCACCTCATTGCCACGCTGTGCTGAATCCTGGGGGAGCCAGGGGGCCTGCAGGCAGTGCCCACACTTGGATTTTCAAATTAACCGCGTTGCCAAGTTATCCAGAACAGTCAATGGCTCTGTGGCAGCTATTGGAAAACCCAGCACCAGCCTTGGAGGAGGTTGTGGATATTAAGAAGTCCAACTCTATGACCAGAGATCTGAAGTGCCCAAGGAAACCAAAGAGTTTGCCCTGAATATAATTTGTCCCTCCACAGTATTTGCAAAGCTCGGTCCAAATCCCCTCTGGCAATCAGTGAGCCTTTGTATCCCTGCTTTGTACCCCTGCTCTGATCATTTCTGCTTCCATGGAGCCACTCTGGTCCAACCTGGCCTTGGACACTGCCAGGGATGCAGGGGCAGCCACAGCTTCTCTGGGCACCTGTGCCAGGGCCTGCCCACCCTCACAGGGAACAATATCTTGTGTATATCTAATGAAATTTCTCCTCTTTCCGTTTGAATTGTTCTGATTTCAGCAAGTGCTTCACTGAAGAAACAAATTCCAAGCCGAAATTCTGCCTCTGGTTGGTTGCTGATGCACAACTCTGACTTTTAGAGGATTTGACAATGTGACCAAGCATCTCTCCTTCCCAATACTCAGTGTCCAAGGCCAGGTTGGTTGTGTCTTGGAGCAGCCTGGGACAGTGGAAGGTGTCCCTGCCCATGGCAGGGGGTGGAATGAGATGATTTTTAGGGTCCCTTCTCCCCCAAACCATTCTGTGATTCCGTGACACACAAACAGCCCCTGCTCTGCCCACCAAGGGTGACACTGAGCTGGCAGCTGGGCAGGTGCCACAGGTACCCCTCACTCATCCCTGGAGATAAACCCATCCCAGTGCTGAGCCTGGAAAGGGTTATTCTTCATAGAGGAAAAAGAATATTTAAGACTGCAAAACTTCTTTTGACAGGGTTGTCTTTTAATTACCCTGTGGAATGATAAAATCCCAGCACTGAAAATGTGTCTTTACAAATCTCTAGCTGGAGTAATTAGTCCCATGCCTGGCTCTCCTGAGAGATTATTGCTGCCTTCTTTTCAGATTACTTACCCAAATAGAAGTGGAATCATTGCTATGTTTGACAGTGAGATATAAAATATCAGATAAAGCTGTTAAAATACTGTTTCACACGCTGCGTTTCTGCAGAGTAAGGAAGCATCTGCTCTCTTGGTATCAGCAGCAGAGCTGAGCAGAAAATTCACAGCTGAGGGCTGAGTAGATGAATCTCACTTCTTTTTTTTTTTTTTTTTTTTTTTCCCCCCTGGTCATTCCTAGAAAGATCCAAGTAATCAAGAATGTAGGTGTTATTCAAATACTGAATAATGTTCACACCCTTGAATGTGTTCGTGGGGTTTTGGGTCTGGGGAGCCCCTGTCCTGATCTGAGGAACTCAGCTGGAATATTTGTGTGACAAAGGCACAGGGGTAGCACTGAGCCCTGTAAAATGCAAGCCTTGTGACAGCATGCAGAGATTTCAGGTGGACACCTCTGTAAATTCTCAATGCAGAGGTACTTGCAGGGGATGCAAACACACTCCTGTTATATCCTTAAAGGATGAACTCAGAAGGAAGTTTCTCAGCAAATACGGCACAGATCTGCAGTGAAATTTCCCTTAAAGAAGCTACAGTTGCTATTTATTACTTTCTAGGGAAAGAAAAGAAATCTTTCTCTGGGAATTAAAGTGCTTCCTACATTACATCAGGCTGCTAAGCACACACAGTGCTCAAAAATGCATTAGTGACAATCCTCATCAGTGGCTGAGCTGTTGTGCAGGTCACACCCCGGTTATTTCCTTCTTTTCTTACCCCAGACAGATTTATGCCATGGGAGGGCAGTTCGAGGCCTGGAGGAGGTGATGCTGTGGCTGCAGGGGCAGGGGGTGCGCTGGCCATGCAGAAGCTCTGTCAGGGAAGGAGCATCCCAGCCTTGCCTCCTCAATAATCTGTTTCCTGCCATCTCGGATAAATGTTTTTGTGTCATTCTCATTCCTCCCAAGGCAGCTTTGGTGTCTCACTGACTTCTGGTGCAACTCAGCAGTGCAATGGAGACATTCTGTGGGTCACCAGAAAGGCAAGGAGAGCACAGGCAGCTCACTAGGATAAGGAACCACCAACCATCCTGTGCCCAGGGGGATTAAAACCACCCTAATGCCTTCCAAGAACAAACCTTATGAGTCAAAATTCTGCTTTGAAGGTTTCTGGTCCAGCCCATACACTCCAGTAAGCCCAGCTGCTGCAAGTTCTTTAGGACCTTCCTCACTGGAGTCCCAAATATCTCCAGGAACAGAGACTCTCCTAGATTCTCTGAGCCTCAGTTGCAATGTTTCACCACCATGGGGTGACATAATTACTTTTATAACTGAGCAGAACTGCCCTGGTGCCCCTCAGACTCCCACTGGAGCCTTTGGGAAGAGCCTGACCCTCTCTCCTGTGCTCCTTCTCAGCAGACAGCAATGGAACCTCCCCTGCCCTCTCTCGGGGCCGAACAGACCCAGCTCTGCCCCTCAGCCTCGCTCCATCTGTCCCCTGCTCCAGCCCTGGACACCTTGGCATCCCACACTGGACCCCCTCCTGTCCCAGGACAGCTCCTGGGGACCCCACACCAGGCACAGTGTGAAATCCAGCTGTTTTCCCAGCCTGGGACTCAGCCTAGGGCTGCCTGGGGGAAAAGCGGGAATGCTGACCCCCAGCACGTGCCTGGCTCTGGACCTGCTCCTGGAATCACAGACTGAGAACAGCCCCAGCACTCCCCCATCCTTTCCTGGTGCTTCCCACAGCCTGGAGGGGACGAACACAGCCATGTGAAGAAGGAATGGCTTGAGCTGCTCGGTCCAGCCCGGCTGGGATGCTCCTGCAGCTCCTCTCAGAGCTCACGCTGGGACAGGCAGAGACCACGCGAGGCAGAACCAAGGTTTTGCTGCATTAAGGACCACGGTGCCGAGCATCCACCCAGCCCTGTGCCCTGGCACCCTGCCCCCAGCGCTGCTGCAGAGCCCTGGGCAAGGTCACCCACAGGGCCACGCGGCATTATTGGTGATAATTGGCGGCAGGCACTAATTCCAGCCGGCGTGAAGGCGAGAGCACAAGCTGCTTGCCTTTATTTCATTTGATTACACTTTTTTGTTTTTGCATGATTCCCTGCAGTAAGTGCTCCTAATTAACAGCGGATGAATAACATTTCTGCCACTGCGCGTATTAAGTTTTCTCACAACAAATGAAAACATAATTGCCATTACACAGCGCCCTTATCGGAGCGAACACACTGCCGCTGGGATGAGGGAGATCTCCTGATATGCACGACTTCCACAGCTAGTCAGGGAGGAGAACAAAACCTTGGTGGCTGAGGGGCTGGAGCTGCTGGGCTGATCCGCTGCCTGCAGCATCTCCTGGCAGTCCTTCCGTGGGCTCACTGCCAGGACGTCAGAACAGCACGTGGGCTCTGCAGCAGAGCAATTGGAGAATCCCAGAATGGTTCGGGTTTGAAGGGACCTTAAAAATCGTCTCATTCCACCCTCATGCCATGGGCAGTGACACCTTCCACTGTCCCAGGCTGCTCCAAGCCCTGTCCAGCCTGGCCTTGGACACTGCCAGGGATCCAGGGGCAGCCACAGCTGCTCTGGGCACCTGTGCCAGGGCCTCAGCACCCTTCAACTTCTGCTGCTGCTTCTGCTATGAAGCCTTCTTGGAAAGGCTAGTCTGGTTTTTAGCTTTTTTTTTTCCCTTTTCTTCTTATTTTTTACCTTCCTTCAGTAGGTTTAGGTATAACAGAGACTCTTCCACCTTATCAGTGTTGCTCTGCCCAAATCTCGAATCTTTCCATTTGTAAAATGATAGTTTGCCCCCAGAGGGAACAACCTGGAGCCTCTCTCCATGTTGTGCCGTTCTGTTTCACTCATGTTTTTACGTCTCAGTGATGCCAGGGTAGCACTGCAGACAAAACGTTTAGGGAGGACATAATTGCAAATTGCTTCATGAGTTACCTCCCAGCATCTTATCTGGAGCTCTTTGAACGTGAATCCTACCACAGAGCAGGAGAAATAATGACTTTCTGAGGACAGGCTGTGTCCTGGCTCTAACTCCCAAGCAAGCAGGAGCCAAGCGTACAGGCAAGGCAGAAAATGCTGAACCGCACTGATGGGTTTCGGGAAAGAGCTTCCTTACCCATGTGCTGGGTGTAATTAGCACTCATTAGAGCTACTTATGATACAGACACTCCCACAGGCCCTGCCAGGATTTCTGCAGGGCACTGAGAAAATCCACGGAGAGAAACTCCCTGCTCCCAAGCCTCAATATCTGAAAAGCAAATCTCCCAAGGGCGAGGAATTCAATTAGTTCTGAGGTGCAGATTGATCAGACGATCACCCAAGCGAGGCTCAGCGGGATTTCCTGCATCTGTGGAGGGCAGGACTTGGTGTCACAGGGGCTCTTCTGCTCCAGTTCTCCTCCACAGAGAATCATGGAATCACTGAGGTTGGAAGAGAGCTCCAAGATCATCGAGTCCAACCCGTGACTGATCCTCACCTTGTCACCCAGAGCAGAGCACTGAGTGTTTCTTGAATATCCAGCAGATTGATCACTTGACTGGTTATTTTCCTACATCCAGGCTAAAATATATTCCTTTTCACAAGGAATTTACATCCAAAATACATCCAAAACTGGGTCCTGATGTCTCCCCCTCAGAGCAATGGTGCTGGATGTCCCACACTAATGGGGTACCCATGTCGCACCACCCATCCAGGGCTCCCTGATCCCGGACACCTGTACATTTCAGAAAACAACCATTTAACCTTTTAGAAGCTTTGTTGGAGTCCTGTTGCCATCCCTCCAACAACCCCAGCTGCAGGCTTATCTACTCCCAGGTTTTAGAAAAGCTGGGTTAGAAACAAACAGAGAGTTACCAAAACAAAGCTGTTTCTCAGCACGTTACTCCAGGGTGGTTGTACCTACTCAGTGATGCCCTGTGTAACTACAACAGCCCTGGAGTTACAACCACTCTGTGTTTGGACAGCGCCTGACAGACCCTCCCAAAGCCTATTGCATTTTTATTTGTCAACCACAAGCGATGAGCCGGAATCCAAACACAACACGAGTGAAAACCACTCCTCCCAAAGGGATTTGCAGCCTTTAAAAGATTTAATGCAGGCCTTCAAAACGTTCCCAGGGCTTGGAGCTGGATTGTTTGCTCCTCACACAGACTTCCATGATTAACACACTGTTTGTGGAGAGGCCCCAGGCCATGGAGCAGCAGCAAAGGGAGTGGTGGATGTTTGGTGATACTCTGTCAAATGATGTGGGGATACACACCCTGTCCCCTGCAATTTGCATGTGGATGTCATCAAAAAGCTGTCACCACACATCAGTGATGTATAGGAAATTTCACAATAAAGTACTTTTTCTAATTAAAAAAATAGCCCTCTGTGTTTTTTGAATACTACAAGAGTACCTAAAAAGCCAGGAGTGAACAAGAAGACATCCAAGATCTTTTGAAAATGAAGAATTCTCTTGATAAATACATCTCTTAATGAAATACAAGCAATTAAACTAAAAGCCCTATCGAATACTGCTTGTCACTCCACACATCGACCTTTAATTGAATTTTTTTCCATCCCCTAGTCCTTTTTCCCTGATAAACAAATTCATTCACAACGGATCAGGTTTCACTAACCCAGAAACCAGATGATAGTCAATCAACTAATTGACACAACAAAGACTTTTATATGAAAAAAAATTTGTCTAATTAAAGCTGAAATGAAATTTAACGATACACAGACGCCTTATAGTAATGAACAGTCTTCTTGTATTAATTACTTGGGGTTTAACCCTTTCCCTTCTGGTTGCTGAAATCATGAGAAGGATGATGGGAGCAGAGGCAGTGTTGGAGCTGCTGTGTTCATCCAAGAGTTTGCAGAATTCCAGATGGAGCAGGGTGACCCAAATCCTCCTTGGCTGTTCTGGGTTAGATCAGTGCCACTGTCACCCCAGACAGACAACGGAGAGTGTCCCAGGATGGAAGGGTGGACAGGGATGGATGGATGGAAGGATGGATGGATGGATGGATAGATGGATGGATGGATAGATGGATGGATGGATAGATGGATGGATGGATAGATGGATGGATGGATAGATGGATGGATGGATAGATGGATGGATGGATAGATGGATGGATGGATAGATGGATGGATGGATAGATGGATGGATGGATAGATGGATGGATGGATAGATGGATGGATGGATAGATGGATGGATGGATAGATGGATGGATGGATAGATGGATGGATGGATAGATGGATGGATGGATAGATGGATGGATGGATAGATGGATGGATGGATAGATGGATGGATGGATAGATGGATGGATGGATAGATGGATGGATGGATAGATGGATGGATGGATAGATGGATGGATGGATAGATGGATGGATGGATAGATGGATGGATGGATAGATGGATGGATGGATAGATGGATGGATGGATAGATGGATGGATGGATAGATGGATGGATGGATAGATGGATGGATGGATAGATGGATGGATGGATAGATGGATGGATGGATAGATGGATGGATGGATAGATGGATGGATGGATAGATGGATGGATGGATAGATGGATGGATGGATAGATGGATGGATGGATAGATGGATGGATGGATAGATGGATGGATGGATAGATGGATGGATGGATAGATGGATGGATGGATAGATGGATGGATGGATAGATGGATGGATGGATAGATGGATGGATGGATAGATGGATGGATGGATAGATGGATGGATGGATAGATGGATGGATGGATAGATGGATGGATGGATAGATGGATGGATGGATAGATGGATGGATGGATAGATGGATGGATGGATAGATGGATGGATGGATAGATGGATGGATGGATAGATGGATGGATGGATAGATGGATGGATGGATAGATGGATGGATGGATAGATGGATGGATGGATAGATGGATGGATGGATAGATGGATGGATGGATAGATGGATGGATGGATAGATGGATGGATGGATAGATGGATGGATGGATAGATGGATGGATGGATAGATGGATGGATGGATAGATGGATGGATGGATAGATGGATGGATGGATAGATGGATGGATGGATAGATGGATGGATGGATAGATGGATGGATGGATAGATGGATGGATGGATAGATGGATGGATGGATAGATGGATGGAGGGATGGATGGGCAGACTCTGTCTTCTCTCACTGCAAGGCATCAGAAGCCCTTGGGAAATTCATTCTGGCCCAGCACCACAAAAAATATGCTCACAGAGAGACGCCAACATCAGCCCTGCCTTCAGTGAGAGCTCTGCTGAGCATTTTGGCAGGACAACAGAGCCCATCCCATCACTCAGAATTTACCAAATCATTGAAAACACTTGGGATTTTATCTCATGGTTAAGAGCTTTCCTGAATAAAGTTGAGCTTGAGTATGTGATTAAAGTTCAGGGCGTGACTGAATGTTTTGTTGAATCAGGGCTTTGGTTGACCACAAACCTGAGCCAGCTCGGGAGAGAAACTGAAAACCTTTCAGTGTCTAAAGGGAAACATGCAGAAGCTGAACACATAAACGGAAACACAGCACATACTTTATCCCTAAACCACCTCAAATCTTAAATAGATTTGTAAAAACATGGAATCATAGATTGTCCTGAGCTGGAAGGGATCATCCAGCCCAGCTCCCAGCCCTGCACAGACACCCCAACAATCCCACCCTGGGCATCCCTGAGAGCTCTGTCCAAACGCTCCTGGAGCTGTGGCAGCCTCGGGGCTGTGCCCATTCCCTGGGGAGCCTGGGCAGTGCCCAGCACCCTCTGGGGGAAGAACCTTTCCCTATCTCCAGCCTGACCCTCCCTGGCACAGCTCCAGCCATTCCCGGGTCCTGTCCCTGTCACAGAGAGCAGAGATTGGAGCTGCCCCTCAGGAGGAGCTGCAGTCCCCAGAGAGGTCTGACCTCAGTCTCCTCTCCTCCCGCTGAACAAACCAAGCGGAGAGGTCAGGGAGAGACTCCTGGAGCTGCTGCAGTGGCTGAGTTGGGGCAGTGGCCCCTGTCCCTCAGCAGGAGGAGGCTTCACCCGCACATCCTCAGTGCCTGCATCCCGGCTGCTCCGCTCTACACAGAATCCGTCCTGATCAAAGCAGGAGAGAAAAACACTCCGAAAATAATGAGCAGCCATTTGTGACAAAGCCAGGCAGAAGGGGGAGAGAACAACTTAGCAGAAGGAATAAGAGCTAAGTTTTAAAACTGTCTAATTGCTCACGCAGGCTGAACCCACGAGAGGTGTCAAGTGCCTTTTCCCTTGCAGCTCCTCCTGCGCACGGCGCTCCGGCCCTTGCGGCTGCTCTTGGCTCTCTCATCAAGAAGTAGCTATTATTTTCACAATCATTTTCTAGTGCACTTTATACCATTAACAGAGCAAGCTGTTGTGAATGGTCATTTTGCTTCCAAGGCAAGTTTGGACACAAACAGCATTGAGCTCTTTCAGCAGCTGAGAACACTCTGGGCTTCGCTCCCTGCCCCAGGGTTTGGAGCCTGTCAAGTGCCCACAGCAATCCTGAGCCACACTTGGCCGTGCCACTGCTCTGAGAACTCAATTATGCTAAACAAAAGCTAACAGGGCACCAGAGGGAAGAGGAAAGGGGAATTAGCGGCCCTGACAGACTCCTTCAGGTAATTATGGTTTTTCTATCTAAGAGTTACAACTGCTCTGGAAATGCCATGTTACTATGTTGGTGTGGTTGGAGTAATTGTGAATGGAGAAGAGTTGGCTCTGCAGAGGAAAGCTTTGCCTTCCGACAGGTTTGTCAAAAGTAAAATTGCTACAGAATTTGCTGTGACCAGGAGGAAATCAGATTCTGGTTATTGCTGAAGCCAGACACAAGGTACAAGAACACACAGACAGCTGGAACAGCTGGATTAAATCCTTCCTCATCCTCCCAGAGCAGAAGTGCCCCATCTCCACCAACCAAGGAGCTCAAAGCCAAGGAGGTAACTGGGAAAAGCTTGAGGCTGCTGGAGAGGAGAAAGAGACAATGCATGAGAACATCCCCGGAAAGTCTTTTATCACAGAGCCCTCAGTGATGGAAACAGCTTACCCTGATCCCTGAGTGCTCCCAGCCCTCTCCTCAGAGAGGAGGAGGAGGAAACAGAGGTTTCTGGGCCCAATTATCACCCCTCAAAGGCAGAGAGAGACTGTGGTGGCACTGGGACAGGACAGGAGGGCAGGAGGACAGGAGCGCCCCATGCCACCAAGCAGCAGACATGACAATTGTCTGAGCACAATGGGGCCAAAGAACCCTGCAGAAATGTGCTGGGATGCCTGCAGCACCTGCAGAAACCCTTCCCAGACCCTCAGGAGTGGCTCCTGGCTCCTGTGGAAGAAGGAACACTGGGGAGAAAAGCTGCAGGGCTCGTCTGCAATGCAGCTGAATTTCCCCTGATATATTTAGACATATTTCTTGACATTCCCAGAGATGGCAGCCTGACAAATGCAAGTACTCCAAGGGTTAAGCGCTTTTAAATGTCTTGGGAGTTATTTGTAAAGCTATTACTTCTGAGTTTGTTAATAAATCAGGATTTAATACACCTGAGCTACATTATCTCCCTGTTCTAATGTATAAATCCTGTCACTAAACCTTCAGGCCCAAGTGCTGTGTGCTTTTAGTCTTAGCTTTAGCTACCTGGTTTCTAAAACGTTGGATTGTTTCACAAGTCAAGAGATGGATTTTTAAATCCTTCACATCTCGCAGCAAGTATACAAATCTGTGTCTGGAGTTACAAATCCGATCAGAAGGTTTGTAAATCCTACAAAAGATTTATTTGAGAAAGTTTTCATTTATAAATTCTTGCTTTGCCTCTGGGACGTGTAAGTGACTTATTTGCCAAGGAGGATTCGGCAGACCTGGGTTAGATTGAGAAATCCTTCCCTTCGCTCGTCACACACAACTCTGGATAAATCCTCATCCAGCCAGGCTATATCTATCTCCCAAATGAAGTTTGGGGTTAGCAGAGAGCTCCAGGAAAGTCAGGGGAGAGGGAGGGATGGTCTGGAGGGGTGTCAGCCTCCTGGTTCAGGCACAGCCTTGGCATTCCTGGGCACTGGAGACACCTCCTCTTCCCACTGATTGCCCAGGGAGAGGGACACAGCTCAGGGGAAAGGCTTCAGAGTGTTTGAATGTGGTGCACCTGCCCTGGATGTGAGCCTGAGGATTACCAACATCCTCAGGAATTTGGTTGGAGAAGGTCGGTGAGGCGCAGCAGAGCTGAAGCCAGGTCCCATCCCCACCTGTGCAGTCTTTTTGCTGTTTTTCCTCCTGGAGATGGATCTGGGGGTCTGAGCAGCCATGGGAACACCTGGCAGTGCCCAGCAGAGGGTGGCACCCACCAGTGATGGCTGTGAGTGCATCACTGCGGGAGTCAGAGCCAGCACTGCCCGAGCAGGATCCCATCCCACAGCCCAGAGCCTCCCCACACCCAGCTGGGGACGGGCACAGCCACAGCAAGGCTGGGCAGAGTCCCCTCAGAGCTCAGGCTTCCAGCATGGCTTGTTTCTTGCCAGGAAGAGGCTGCCGTGCTGGGAAAATAAGGATGGACATGGATGTGGGGGAAAAGCAGCAGCACCCACCTGGTGGTGCCTCACCACCTTGACTGCAGAGTGGAACCCTCAGCACCTCTCACTCTGAGCCAGTTCCCATGGCTCTGCCACCTCTGTTGGTGCTTCCACAAACAGCGTGGGACAGGGTAGTTAAAGAAATCAGGAAAATCAGTTTAGGTTACTTCAAATATTAGATGTTTTTTAATCACATATTTTTTCCTTTGCTCCATCACTTTCTGCTTTCAGGCCCTTCCATTCACCTTAGAAAATTTTACTGAGACACAGACCTCTGAGGACATGGAGGCAAATACAAAATGAGAGGAAAAAAACCAGGAGGGTTTTATCAAAAGTAGATCACATAAAACTAATTTAATATCATTTTAATAGGAAAATAGAAAGGAGCAGAGGAACTAATCTGTCTAGGTTTAAACAAAATATTGCATACAGAGCCTGATGGGAAATCAATCTTTCAATAGAGATTCTTCCCAGAATCTCTATGGAAGGAGTTACAGGAGTTACAAAGGGGATGTGGGTGCAGCTGAAGGGAAGGCTGTGCAGAATTAGGTTATCAGCCAGGAGAGCAGAGCCCAAAGGAGCTGCTCAGGGGCCAGCCTGGGGGTCTTCATGCAAAAATCAGAGAGGTGTTTATGAAATGGGGGAGATTATAAAATTAGAAGTTATTGCCAGTGCTGAAGGAGTCTGGATTGCCAGCCTGGAAATGTTGAAATGGATCCAAAAACAAAACGGGGTCTGGCCACAATAACTTCTGCCTCGCTCCTGGGCTAAACCCATGAGTATATTTGGGCTCAGAAATGCCATTTTTCCAGGAAACGAAAGACCAGAGGGCCTTTCTCTGTAGGATGGGAAGTGGTCTGGTGTCCACACAACATGGCTGATGGGAGAAGACACCAGCAATGCCAAGGGCAGCCAGTGCTCCTCTGTCCCTCTGTCCCACGGGGCTTTGGGCTGATCCAGGAGGTGTCTGGGGCTGCACAGGCCAGGCTGGGCCTGTGGGGCTGGAGAGAGATCAGAGAATCTGAGAATTATGGAATGGTTTGGGTTGGAAGGGACCTTAAAGCTCATCCAGTGCCACCCCTGCCATGGGCAGGGACACCTCCCACTGTCCCAGGTTGCTCCAAGCCCTGTCCAGCCTGGCCTGGGACACTGCCAAGGATCCAGGGGCAGCCACAGCTTCTCTGGGCACCTGTGCCAGGGCCTGCCCACCCTCACAGGGAAGAATTTCTCCCTAATCTCTAATCTAAATGTACTCTCTCCCAGTTTGAAGCCATTCGTCCTTGTCCTGTCACTCCAGGCTCTTGTAAATACCTTCTCCATCTTTCTTGTAGGCTCCTTTAGGTGCTGGAGGTGGCTGGAGCAGAAGGTTACAACACCCTCCAGGTCCCAGAGACACAGCTCTGAGGCACAGGAGACTGGATCCAGCATCCCAGGGATCCTGGAGGGGCACATTCCCTGGACTGCTGGGGGTGGGTTTGGACACAGCAGCAAATAAACACCATCCCCTCCTTTGGTCCACACCAAGAAGGGTGGGCTAAGATGATACAGCACTTCTTAATTATTAGATCACCAACATCAAATAAAAGACACATTAAACCTTCCAGGAACAGATGCAGCTTTAAACTGCGGCTTTAAATTAAAATGAAAAAATCCCCAAAGCTGTTTCAGTGCTGCTTCTCTGCGCGCCTGAAAATCAGAAATGGCTTTGCCATCTCATACTGCTTCTGTTTGTCCATTCTTCCTGTCTCTGTTTTCATGTTTTCATTTTTCTATGGCTATGTGGAACACATTTCTCAGTTAAGTACTTGCTTTTGAGAGTTGTTGCCATAACAACCGTTTCATTCCACGATATGCACACTATCTCTGAAATACAGAATTTCTCCTTAAAGGAGCATGTGCCACACACATCAAAGAGGAATATGGACTCATTATTTTTACATTATTTTGTGGGCAAATAGATGTTTTCCAATACAGTTTTTTTTTTTTCTTTTCTAACTGGATTTTCTTGTTCAGTGAAACTATGGGGTTTTGCAGAATTCTTATCTCATGGTATAATTTTTTGCCTGAAACCCAGAATATTAGGAGACAAGAATCTTTATTGTAGTTTCTTTTCTCCAAAGGTCTGAGAGAACTATGCTGCAGTTAATGCATTTAAAACCCATCTTATTAGACAGAAAAATTATGTAAATAAAATCCATTAAAAATGCATAGTCCTTGTAGTAAAACCTCAATTTTCTTGCACAAATTGATGGTGGAAGGAAGGAAATGGCCAAGAATCGGTTGCTTCCTTTTTCTGTATTTTTCTTTTGGTGGTCTCTGCAAGGGGCATCATGTGTGCAACTAAACAGCAACTCTTTCCCAAAAAATGCCCTCCCAAGCTTTTTTATTTCTGAGAGGTCAGAAAAGCAGAGTTTGGGATGAGATGATCTTTCAAGTCCCTTCCATCCTAAATCATTCTGTGCTTCCATGTGCAGCTCAGACAGGAGTCCTTGGCACGTGGTTTGCTCACCACAGAGGCGTGAAGCCATGAGCACCAGAGTGAATTTGGATTTGCACATTAATTTCTAGCATCCTTAGGGAAGTCAAGCTTTGGATTGCAAACTCAGGGAGATCACAACCACAGCAGCTCAAGGCCGGGGTGGACGGAGCTCTGAGCATCCTGCTCTGGTGGGAGGTGTCCCTGCCCATGGGATGGGATGGGTTTAAGGTCCTTTCAACACCATTTTGTGACTCTGGCATGGAGGATGCTGCTCCTCACAACCCCACACCCCTGTGACCCCCATTCCTTCACCCACCCTTGGGGGACAGACCCACTCAGCACTGCAGTGCCATCGTGCTGCTCCTGCATCAGTGCCAGAGCCATCCCAGCCCTGCTGTCCCTGCACAGGAGCCATCCCTGCTGCCTGTCCCCACTCAGGAGCCTTCCCTGCCCTCCTGTCCCCACTCAGAAGCCATCCCAGCCCTGCTGTCCCTGCTCAGGAGCCATCCCTGCCACCTGCCCCCGCTCAGGAGCCATCCCAGCCCTGCTGTCCCTGCTCAGGAGCCATCCTAGCCCATGGCTGTCTCTCCGCGGTGACCCCGTGTCCCACGGCATCACTGTCACAGGCGGCAGTGACACACCCACGGCACGGTTCCACCCCAGGGCCACGTCAGAGCCAGGCACTGTCACAGCCCCGTGGGTGACAGGGCCATCAGCCTGCATTACCATCAGCAGGGGCAAAACCTGGGGACCCAACAGCGCAGAGTGGCAATATCCCCCAAGATCCCAAAGCCATTTAGCACCAAAATCTCTCCCCAGCCTTGGAGCAGCCAGGACATGCAGGCTGGGAGTGGGAATCTGGATCTGCAGTTCACAGTAGTGCATATTTTAACTCACATTTAGAGGCTGAGAGCCCCAGGAGTGGAAGGATGTGGTAGCTAAAAATGCTGCCAGGACAGGAGCTCCTCAGCAGCTCAGAGAAGTGCTTGAAAGGTGCCTTGCTCTGCAAATGGTGGGTGCTGGGGAGGGGAGGGCAGCCAGAAAACATCTTTATTTCTGACCTTGGCTAGTCCTCCTTCCTGCTCAGGCAGGAAAAGATCCATGAATTGGTGCCCCATGCCCTGGGGAAGAAGTTGGACCAATAGCTCACTGCGGCATCTCCTTCCAAAACCAGCTCTGGATGGCGATGCTGCATTTTATACAAATCACTTAGTGAGAAAGAGACCGTGGGGAGAAACAAGAACTCCAGGTCAGTTCTGAGGGCTGGGGGAGAGCGAAATTTAAGGTCCATGGCCACAAAAATGCAGAGTAGCTGGGGCAGGAGTGCTTCCTATGCACATATTTCACCTGGAGTGTGTATCAGGACAGGCAATCTGCACCCCACACGTGAGTTGGAACAGATCCACCTTGCCAGTTCTGTCATGAAGCAGCCCAAGGGATTTCTGTGGTCCCAGAATGGGAGAGAGGAAGGGGGCTTGTCCTTCAGGAGTCAGAGAGCCCACCTGGTCCCCAGGATGTGCAGACGGTCCCGCAGACAGAAATGTCTATCAGGTAACCAGCAGCAGAAGTGCTGAGGGAGCGGGGGATGGAGGCAGAGAAAGCTCAGTCATTTATCAGCAAACTTTTTTTTTTCAGGGCCATGTCACAGCTCTCCCTGACCCACAACTTCTGCCAGAATCTTCTACATTTCTGGCTCACGTGGCTCTGACTCTCCGTGGATCGGAGGCCTCTGTAAGAGCCACTGGAGATCTCTGCAGTGCATACAGGACGAGAGTGAGGGATGTGCTCTGCGAAACCGAATTTCCTTCACTCTGGTGGGGTGCAGGGGTTTCCACCCCCGCTCTGACAGCACAGCAGGACCTGCTGCAGGCCCTGACTGACCCCTGGTGCCCCTGACAGATCCTAGGACCACCCTCCTCCATGACCACTGGTCACTGTCTTTTGGCATCCTCGAGCACCCTGGCAGTCCTTTGGGGGCACAGCCACCTCCTCCAGAGCCTGAGACAGAGCCACCTCCTCCAGCAGCTCAGGGAGAGCTGTTTGAACCCTCTGCCAGCACGAACATTCCATTGATTTATTAATGCAGGGTGCTCACAAACCCACGCTGGTGAGCTCCATGAAATAGCCTTTAGCTTGCACTGATTACTCATGTTTTACATCAGCCTGATGTTTTCTAGATGCGTTTCAATCAATACAATGGCCTTTTTAGCACACATTACCCCTCGCCTTTGGCTAACCAACCATCACATTTCTTCTCAAGTGCCCATTTGCATCAAACTAACCTCAAAGATGCATCAGCTCTCCTCTGACTGCCACCTGAGCTGACGAAAACATTCCCATTTAGGTTTCAAAATGTCTTGCACGCTCAAGCTTCCTTGCTGAGTGCTTCAGACAAGATGTTGGATGTGTTGTGTCATTCATGTCAGAGCTATTCTCCACACAACTTTCCTCGCAACCACAGCATGAATATTCAACTCACTCTTTTTTTCCCCAGACTCAACACTTGCCAACACTAAATTTGGGGTCAAGGAAGCTCAAAGAGGTAAATGCCAGCAACCAGCTGAGAGCAGGGGAAATATTGTGGCTGAGCACGTGTGGAGTTGTGCACTGATGTGGTTTCATCCCTTCTGGTACCCACAGTGGCTGTTTCTAGGTCAGCTCAAATTTGGCCCCCAGAGCTGCTTTTATCTCCTTCGCTCAGCACAAGATAACCTCTGCTCATGGACGGCATCCAAGGTTTTCATTGGGAAGCAATGGTTATGGTATCTGAGTGACCTTTAGAAAAATAGTAGCAATAGAGAGGGCTTTTTTGGCTGGTTGGTTTTTTTTTGGTTTTTGTTTATTTGTTTTGGGGTTGTTTTTTTTTTGTGTTTTGGGGTTGTTTTTGTTGTTGTTGGTTTTTTGTGTGGTTTGGGTTTTTTTGGGGTTTTTTTGGTTTTTTTAAATTTTGGTTTTTTGGGGGTTTTTTGTTTTGGTTTTTTTTTGCTTTCGATCACTTCTGTGAATATCCAGCAATCCTCAAGGTTTGCCTTTATAGTAATATGTGACAAATGGCTCTGCTCCTAAAGCAGCATAATTGTCCTTTTGATCACCATTCCGGTGAGTCCAGCCAAACCCAACCATCCTTGCCACCAACTCTCTTTTTAATGCTCCAGCTGCACTTTTATTGTTTGGGTCATCCCAGCCAAACCTGCAATCCCACATTTCCCTGGAAGGGCACTGAGCATTTCGCCTGTTTTAAAGACCCATTCCTTGTTGGTAGTAAAACGCACACTGTTAAATAACACAGCTGTTGTCTTCATTTGTTCAAAGCGAAAGCAGACGCAGGGAAGGGAGGGGGAAGGGACCTTCTTGTGCTGACATTGCTTGCACACACACACACCACAGACAAGCTCTCCAAGTCCAGTGTTTCCTTATTTAGATGCTGACTTTGGTGAATTCCTCTGGGCGTACCCCAGCCACCGCTCGGAGCTTGTCGGCGTTTATTTAGACACCGACTGTGACAGAGTGACGACAGGCCGAGGACAGCGGCATTCCTCCCTCTCCCTCCCACCTCCCACACTTCCTTCCCCACCGGTCACACAGGCCAGGCAAGCCCAGGGTGATTTTGCCACCAGGTGGGACACCTGGACCCTCCCCATGCAGGTGCCTTTGGGAATGGCTGAGCAGAGCGATGGGAAGCTCTAGGAATGAGATGGGAGGGAGCTTTGCCAGCAGGATCCCTGACCACCCAGGTAGATGTGGTGCTTTCAGGCAGTAGCTGTGCCCTCAGACCTTCAGAAGAGGAGCAGGTTCAGAATGTGCAGCCTTGGGAACCAGCTAGGCACCAGCAAGTACCAGAGCACCATGGGCACCTAGCAGTGAGTCCTTTCATCCTGAATTTGTGGGAAGCCCATGTTGGACAGTGATCAGTGCAGTTATCTCCCCTTCACAATGTTCTCTGGAATAGCGGGGATTGTGTGATGCAGATCCAGCCACGCTCTGGTGCTGCCCTGCTGTGGAGGTGTTTGCCTTTTTTCCGGGAGTGCTTTGTTCTTCCTCATGTTCAACATTTGCCCTGGACTTGAAAACATGTTTCACACCAAGCAGCCCAGAAAACTCCTGCTGCCAACCACCAGCTTTTCCAGGTATCAGCCCTCCCATTGCTTAAATTCTCTGTAAAAACCCAGAGCAGCTCTATCTTTCAGGTCTAGACAAACACACACACACACCACTCCTGTGGAGCCCTGGAGCACCAGAACCCAGGGACAGACTGGATATCTAAACACAGATATGTTGTATCCCAGAAATGATGTGGGATAGCTGAGGATTCCTCATGGATGCAGTGGCACCTATGGGAGACCCTCTTGACATTCCGAGGTGCCTTAGATTTCTGTCTTAACGCACTTTGTTCACACCCTCCTGTTTTCTCTTTAGCTTCCAGTGAGAATGTCTGAATGGATGGTCCAGGATCTGCTCCTCCCACATGTGGTGGATGCTGTATGTGAGGACCACGGGGTAGAAGTGTGGTCAAAAACTGGTCTAAGGCATGAGTGGTTTGAAAGACTGTCATAGAAAACTTTGGCAACAGAAATATTCCTGCAAGGAACCTGGATTGGCAGGATAAGGGTGTATTGGGGGACTGCTGGCTGACCCATGAGGGACTCTGCTCCTCACCATGAACCCAAGGGGATCCTCAATTCTGGCATGGCTCTTCCCCTGGTCCAGTAGAACAGTGCACTGATGAGAAACTTCATGGCCTCATGCACTGTAAAAGCTGAGAACTGCAACAAGAAAGGGAGAGGGGAATGTGGTGGGAAAAGGTCACTCTGAGCCTCAGTGTGTGGGACCGACAGGGGACTTGATTGCTGCATTTGCCGGCTGTTATCAGCTCATCTGACATCTCTGAATCAAAACCAACTTCCTGGAGGAAGCAAAACCAGAGCTAGTTCAGCATCTTGTCTCCAGTCTGTTCTCTTCCTTGAGAAGAGGGGGGAGACCCTCACTTTCGCACAACAGAGAGGATGTGTTAATTAAACCTTTATTCTACGAAGACAGTGAAAAGCAATCCAAGTCCAAATCCTAGGTGGGCTCTCAGCTTGGGGAAAACTCCCTCATTGCACTGCCCCAGACAGGGGCAGAGCTGTAGCCTGTCAGTGCTGCTTTCCCTGTGCTTCCTCTGGCTCCTGCAGTCAGGGGGCTGTTCCCTTGGATTTGCTGGATTTGCTCTGGTCTCCAGGGCTCCAGTTCCATTTCCTTGGTCGTGCTGGACGATGCTCCATGACAGAAAGAGCTGTGCATCAGCAGCTCCTCCCTGCTGCCCTCAGCTCTGCTCTCCTGGCCAGGCAGCCCAGGAGAGGGTCTGGGGGGCTCCAGAGGACAGAGGAGAGGGTCAGAGACACTGCCTGAGCTGCACAGCCCAGAACACAACGCATCCCTTCCTTCTAGAGGCAACATGTCAAGCTAAATTGAAGACACTAAATGTAATTACAGTTTGCTTTAGCAAAACACACTCTCAGCCGTCTGCGAGAGACATTTAAGCGCTGAGTGCTCCTGATCCAAATATTAGCACATTTGTGGGATTACAGCTTCATCCCACCCCTGATGTGAGCTTCTGCTCTGGCTTCAGTGGGTACTCCAGGGCTGGGAGCTGATCAGGAACATGGAGTTCCCAGGGCAGCTTAACCCCTTCTGGAGACGCCAGGTGAGCAGGATGGCAGCACCGTCCCTCCGAGGGGAACAGGGTGGCCAGGAAGGCCAGGAGCCCTTGCCATCAGCCTGTGCACTACGAGATGCCATTGGTTTCAGCAGGAAGGACCTGGACAGGAAGCCAGGAGCTCCCACAAATCCAACCACAGGCTTTATCATAATGAGATGGAATGGGAATGTAAGGTGGGCAGCAGGAAGCTTGTGTTATTTCCCAGAGTGGCATCTATCAAATTCTGGAATAATCCCTCCAGGGAAAGGATGGCAGGTCCAACCCTTCAGAAATTTAAACTAAATAAAGCATGAGACAATGGGCAGGAATGTATTTGCAGTGTCTTTTCCAGTGTGATGGAGAAAGGGAATCTGCAAGAGGACAGTGAAGGAAACCTGTGGCCCAGATTTGCACCAGAGGTCGAGGGAAGAGGATGGGGATAGCTGATGGATGGCAGTGTTGGATACAACTCTGTCTCCCGAGGGCCAGGGCAGCTCTGTGGGACACAGCAGCTGTGGACAGTGACAGTGCCGAGCTGCTGGCCTGGAGGACATGGACCCACCAGGGAGGATAATCTGTGGGCACTGGGAAACTAAAAAATGTGGGAGAGATCCACACCTGCATGGTGGTGTGGGGTGGGATGGGGAGGGAGAAAGAGATGAGACTTTAATAGAAGTGAGGGAGCTGCTGAGGGAAAGGGGGAGATGGTAGGGAGAGCAGGAGAAGGGCCCTGAGCATGACCCAGCTGTGGTGATCTACAGACAGGCGATGCAGGCACCAGGAATGGGCCCAAAGGAGCTGCAAACTGCCTGGATTCTGCCCAGCACTGCCATCCTGGGAAAAGCAGGGTCTAGGACTCTCTCCCTTCCAATAAAACCCTCTCCTTGCTCTGTTCTGGGGCTCTGTGCCCAGGAGAGGCAGAGCCAAGGCACCAGCCATTTCTGATGCTGCGTCTTCATATATTCCTCTTCTCTTCCCATTTTCCTTGGAGAGGGAGAGTGGAAAGCCATCAAGAGGAGAATTGCTGAACTTTCAAATTCTTAGGGGGCTTAGTGCAAGCTGTTTCACCTGCTGAACATGTAGCCTGAATCTATGTTTCCAACTACAGTGAAGAATTTACTTTGGCATTGGCTTTCTGTTGAAAATAAAACTGAACTGAGGGCAGGATGTTGTCCTTAACTAGTTTGAGATGACTAATTATTAAACTCATTTTCTAAAGGTTACCGTATACAGAAAAGCAATTATACAGAGATTAAAACAAGTTCAGAAACCTGATTCATTCTGAAACTATGGTAAACCCAAATCTTGTACTATTTCTGATTTTTAATGACCTCAGGAACATTTTATTTAACTTAGATGTCAAATGCAATTCTGAAATGAGAGATTAAATATATTTCATGCTTTTCTCTCCTTTTTTCCCCCCCCCCTACATAGCACAGTGCACAAATTTCCAGTGCTAATTCTGTTAGTGGATTTCAGCAGGCTGGCAGGAAAGCTGTGCATGGAGAGAGGAGCCTGGTTAACCCCTGGGTGCCTGCACTCCTTTGAGACATCCAGCTGGGTCCAGCTCCTGGGCTGGGGGAGGGGCGCCTTGGGGTGCAGCCCCAGAATCTCCACCCTCCACCTGAGCCCTCTAAACCTCAGTGCTTTGAGATTGGGGGTGAGAGCAAAGTGGGTCTGATAATGTTGTTTCTCCTCAGGGCTGCTCCCCACCTGTTCCGGCTCTGACACAAAGACCCCGAGTCCTCCCCTGGGAGGCTTTTGCTCACATGGATTTTCTGTAAAAAGTGTTTAGTTTTTTCTCGTTTTTGGCAGTTCCTCTGACCCCAGTCCCTCAGGGGTGCTGGCATTGAGCTGTACCAAATCCTTGGTCTTCCCTGCCAGTGGCTGCTCTGGGGCACGGGGCAAGGGGAAATGCTCATTTTTATGAAGAAGAACTCCCCTGACCGGAGGACAGAAGGAAGGTCAGCACGAGGTGTGATGTACACTTGTACCACTCTTGCTTTTTCGGTGTCTGCCTCTGACCACTGGGATGGACCCTCCATCCCAATCCTTGGGGTCATTCCTGGGACCTTAAGTTGGGTCAGGTCATGTTGAAGTAAATCTCAGCTCATCCAGGTTGTGAACAGGAGTGTAAGCACCCAAGAGGCAGAGAGTAGATTTTGGAAGGATTCTGGGAAAAATATCACCTTGCTTTTGTTTCTTGACTTTGCTTGTGTTCCATAAGCAGAAAAAATGAATAAAAAGGATTTAGGAGTGAGCATTTGGGTTTGGGCTTCTAACAGAACATGAAGCCTAGTCCTGGACATCCCTGTTTCCCCCAGGCTGGCCAAAGAGAGAAACTGCTACCCACAGGAGCAACACTCTGGTCTCATTCTCTGTCTCCTAAAGATAAATGCAGCCAAGCAATAAAGAAGGTTTAAAAAAACATCAGCTGTAGATGAAGAGTTCCCAAAATACAGCTGCACTATCGAGGAGCTCACACAGCAAAACACTCCCCCCTCGCTGCCCTTCAGCCCTGCTCATGCCAGTGCCACCCTCCTTGGCTCATCCCCCTCTCTGCCCTCGTCTCCCATCGGTAAACAGGCACCCCAGATGGACGTGGGGCTGCCAAATTTGGGCTAAACGTACCCATTTCAGGCCAGAGTTGAAAAGCTGCATGTTTCACTCTGATGCACTAACCCAAGGCTCTGCTGTTGTCGCATCCAAACGATCTCGTGTGGAGAAAGGTGTCTCAATTTGCTGCTGCTGCTGCCCACATGGAGGGGAAAACTTGTGTGAAACAACACGAAACACTCCATCTTCTGCTAAACCAAGTGTTGCAATGGGCTGTCATTTTTCCTCAGGAGCTGATTTCACTTTTCAGGGCCATCCAAGCCTCGCTGTTTGCAGCTCAGACACAGAATTGGGTTTTTGCCCAGCTCCAGCCCGGAGCTCTGTAGTGTCCAGCCTGGTGTCCAGGTGGCAGTGGCACGGGCAGGGGAAGCTGTAGGACCTGCTCTGCCACCACGGTGTCCCAGTGGCCCCCAAGGACAGGGGTAGCTCCCAGTGTCTGTGCCTGCCTGGCCGTGCAGGGCTGGAGAAGAGGATCTGAGCAGCTCCCATGCTCAGGCCATGACAGCCCAGCAGGATTTTCCAAGCTTTTCCAGGATTACACAGCGCTCAGAGCTGGAAGAGCTGACCCATCCCTGTGGGGGCAGCCACCTGCCCTGCCCTGGCCACCGTCCCCTGTGCCACAGGACTTCATCCCACAGGAAACACTGGCCTGGGGATTAATTAGTGCACTGGCAGCTTAATTCAAGGTGCACACTGGCCTCTAGTGGGCACAGGCAAATCCTGTGTGATGGCAACTTTGGAGCTGTCACAGCAACGGGGGACAGCACAAATTATATCAGTTAAGTAAAAAAAAAAAAATTTAAAAAAAATACACACTCATATATATGTCTGTTTGTTCATGCATCTATAACACACACGTATACGTCAGTTTTTTAAATTTATTTCTATACACACAAATATCTATGTCTATTTGCTCATGTATTTATATATTCACACATATATATGAGCTGTTATTCCATATATGTCATACTTAACCCCAGTGTTTCCTTGCCCTTGATTTCTCTCTCATCTCTTAAACTCCATGAACTTCTGTGTTGCCCCCTTCTGGCAAAACCAAACCAGCTCCCTGTGAAGCAAAGCCGAGCCCTGGGATTAAAATCCAGCAGAGCTCTGGGGCTGGGTGTTGCTTTGGGGAATCCACAGCCCCTACACATTGACTGTCGCCTCCTGCTGGGTACAAATGGGCTGGAATCTGGGAAGAAGACTGACAAAACTGGGGAAAAATTGCCTTGACACTTTGAGATGAACTAACAGCTCCTCTATGAAAATTCAGGAGGGAGAAAAGTTGGTCTGGGCACAGAGGGCGGGTGGGCCCATTTGGTCCCTCATGTTCCCATCTGACTGTGACCTGGTAGATCCCAAAAGCAAGAGCTGTGCCAAGCCTGAGGAGCAAGGACTTCCTGGACCAAGTCTCCAAGTGAAAATCAAAGGCCTGGGGCTGTTTCTCCTGAAATAAGAACTTCTGGCCAGCCCCAGTTACCTGCACTGAGGAGTGCCCAGCTGGGATGGGTCTCCTGAGGATCTGCTGAGCTCTGCCGAGTGGCAGAGCACGAACATCAGATCCATCACCCGGGAGAGATTGAGGAAATGGCCACAGACAGCCCCAAAACCCTGCTGGTCCTTACATCTCCAGGGTGCTCTGGGCATAAATGCATTCATGCCATGGGATCCATAGGCAGTTTTATATAGGGCAGCTCCCACAGGGAGGGAATGAGCCACTCATGAACTAGGGAATCAGCTGATCAAACAGCCATCTTATCTGCTGGGCAGCGGGATAAGGGATAGTTACTGATGCAGGATGACAGAAAAAAAGAGGAGAGGAGAGAGAAGAGAAGAGAAGAGAAGAGAAGAGAAGAGAAGAGAAGAGAAGAGAAGAGAAGAGAAGAGAAGAGAAGAAGAAAAGAGGAAAAGAAAAGAGGAAAAGAGGAAAAGAGGTGGGGAAGAGAATCCTAAATGATGCTTAGAGGTATATATACATTAACTTTTCTCACACTTCTGGATCCTTTGGGTTTCCTCTGGTTGTCTTCCTTCAAACTACATCCACATGTAGTTTACTGTGCTTTTCCCTGCAAACACCAGGACACAAAGCTGATGCAGAATAAAAAGTGAATCTTTGTGGTGCATGTCAGCTCTGAGGCTTTAGCTGGTTCATAAACCAGCTGCACTTCAGATGAACTGAAAGTTTCCGCACCTGAGAGTTTTGTAAAAAAACCATTCACCAAGCTCCACTGGAATAACTTTTTCCAACTGTACACATGAATTTTTGGCACAAGTGGAGCTTCAGGACCTTCAGCTATACGAAAAGTATTGGTCCCAGGTCAAGCTGTGATCCATCAGCCAGTGATCCGCAAAACTGCTGCAAAACCCCTTAAAGCCCACAGGAGACAGCAGATAAAAATCTGTGGACGTCTATTATCCGGTGACTAATAAATGTTGATCAAAATGTCTGTAATTCTAACAGTGAAAATATGCTCTGGCAAAACTCCGATGTTGCTCAGCTCAAAACAGAGGTCTCCTTCCAACCACCCCACTAGGGTGCTGTGCCAGGAGGGCTGTGGGATTTACCGAAGGGTTGGATTGTCAGGGAATCATGGAATCATTTAGCTTGGAATGGCCTCTGAGATCATCCAATCCAGCTCTCAACCAGCACTGCCACGGCCACCACTAACCCATGTCCCCAAGCGCCACATCCACACAGCTTTTAAATCCCTTGAGGCATGGGGACTCCGCCACTGCCCTGGGCAGCTGTGCCAGTGCTTGGCAACCATTTCTGTGGAGAAAGTTGTCCTAATCTCCAATCTATACCTCCCCTAGGTCAACTAAAGGTCCTTTCCTCCTGTCCCTGTTCCCTGGGAGCACAGCCCGACCCCCCCGGCTGTCCCCTCCTGTCAGGAGTTGTGCAGAGCCACAAGGTCCCCCTGAGCCTCCTTTTCTCCAGGCTGAACCCCGCCAGCTCCCTCAGCCACTCCTCCTATGTTTCTTTAACAAAAAATATTTGTCTTTAAATGGTTTTGTTTCATCAGTGCATTTCATATTACAGCTCAAGGTGAGAAGGACCAGAAGAGTCACCCAAGCCTTGGAGGTGCCACCAGGAGGCAAAACACCATGAGATCACCCATTCCCACATGGCTCACCCCACTCCCAGGTGTGGCTGTGCTTGTAGGAACGCCCCACTTTCAACTCTTTGGGCAAGGTTACTTGAAATTCCTGTGAAAGCTGGGGGGACTCGCAGGCAGAAGGCAGAAAGACAAACAGGCAGCTGGCATGGCTGGAGCACGTGGAAAAGCAGGCAGAAAATGGGATGTGTGTTGTTTTCAGCAGGGGCTCGATGCCTCCCCGTGCTGGGCAGAGGGAGATGAATCATGGCCTCAGGCTTTTATCCCTCTGGTGAGGAGGAGAGGACAGGAGGACAAGGCCAGGAGTTAAAATCAACATTTAACATATGTCATTGAAATCAATATTTAATGTACAATCTTAACTTAGAGCAACAAAAAAACCAAATAAACAAATAAAAAGAAAGAAGTTTCCCCCATCAAACCTACAAACACAGAACAAAAGAACGACCTACACACAATCCACCCCTAGAACTACAATTACAACACTAATACTTCACTATCATTCTACATGAAAAACATAGCTTAATACTTGTTTTGCCCAAGTATTAAGGGCAGATCCATTGGGAAATGAACTTGCTTGCCCAGAGAAGCTGGGGATGCCCCAGCCCTGGCAACATTCAAGGTCAGGTTGGACGGGGCTCTGAGCAACCTGGTCCAGTTGAAGATGTTCCTGCCCACTGCAGGATGAGCTTTTATGGTCCCTTCCAACCCAAACCAGTCTGGGATTCTGTGAAATAAGAATGGCTCTGAAAAACGCAAAGGAATTGCAATCTCACTTGAGAAACAGCTCCAGGATCCCCAGGGCAGAGCAGGGGCTGGAGCAAATTCAGACATGGAGAAAAGAGATTTTCTCTGGACCCTTTGTCCTATGGGCTGAGAAGCCAAAGTGGAGGGGCAGAGAGGAAGGATCTCCACGGACACTATGATCCCAGTGTTATTTCCCTCTCTAACACAAGAAGTAGACATGAACTCCCTATCAAGTTATTGTCATAAATATTTCTGCCTAGCAGCCAACATAAAAACGAACATGGGTCCTTGATCCAGGCCCAGCAAGGACAGGGTTTTTCCCCCCCACCTAAGTGAAATAAGCAAAAAATAAAATCAGAAAATGTTTTGACTCCCTTTGAAACATTTTGACTTCCACTGACGAAACTCCCTTGGGTGTCTGGATATTATTTACCATCGGAAATGGCTTTTGTGCCTTTGTAGTTTGAGTTCTCCCAGGCAGGTGCCATCTCAAAACAGGAGTGGGAAGGTTTTGTTTTGGATATTTTGAACTGATTTTTTTCCTCCTTTTTCTCTTTTTTTGTCAACTACCAAGTGAAACATTTTGTTCAAAAAAATGCCTAAACAAAATATTTTGACATTTTCAAAATGTTTTCCTGTTCCCTTTAGCCAAAACACGTTGCTATATTCAAAGCGAATTCACAGATCCCTTCAACCCTTCCAAACAGCTCTAGGTTTGCACATTAATGGAGAGATAATCCTGCAGGCACAGAGGCTGAGCAAGGGGCAGGGAGTGTGGGGGGAATTGAGATGGGCTTTGAGGAGTCAGAGGTGGAAAAATGAGGGAGGCAGCAGCTTGTGGGATGCCAGGAGGAGGTGGGAGAGGCTGGGAGAGCACAAGCAGCAGGAATGGAGAAGAGTCAGGGAGCTGAGCAGCTCCGTGGATGTGGGCAATGGGGTTCATGAGGTGAATTACGGGCAGAGAAACCTACCCAAAGCAGGGCCAGACACAGCTTTTGTGCCCACCACCTGTGCTACAGCTGCTGGGTGGAAGAGTGAGCCCCATCCCTGCTCCCTCCCAGGCTGTGCAGACCCCGGGATGTGCCCCTGGGCTGGAGCCCTGTCCTCCTGACTCCCCAAAACTGCTGCGGGACAGCTCTGCTCGCAGCTTTCCCCATGGGGAAACGGCAGGAGAACAAACCACCCACATCTGAGAGGTTCCAGCGATGCTGTTTACTGGCAGCCCTGCCCTGCTGCCACCAGAAACTGTGTCAGCACCAGAGGAAAAAACCCAGGCACCACGGGGAGCTGCTCCATCCCACTGCTCCATCCTGGATGGGCCCACGTGTGAGCCGTAGGGATGGGCACCATGAGTTCAGGGTCCTCCTCCTCTCCAGGCTGGGCAGCACTGGGGGTTCTGCCTGGAAGGATGGCTCCTGCAGGAGTCCTCTCCATCCTGGATGGACCCTGGAATGCCATGTGTGAGCTGTAGAGATGGGCACCATGTGTGAGCCGTAGGGATGGGCACCATGAGTTCAGGGTCCTCCTCCTCTCCAGGCTGGGCAGCACTGGGGGTTCTGCCTGGAAGGATGGCTCCTGCAGGAGTCCTCTCCACCTCTCAGGGCTGGCAGCGGTGCACTGAGAGCTGTGGGGCAGCTGTGGGGTCAGCTCTCCCTGCCATGGGGCAGCTGCCGTGGGGCTCAGCTCTCCCTGCCATGGGGCAGCTGCCGTGGGGCTCAGCTCTCCCTGCCATGGGGCAGCTGCCGTGGGGCTCAGCCCTCCCTGCCATGGGGCAGCTGCTGTGGGGCTCAGCCCTCCCTGCCATGGGGCAGCTGCCGTGGGGCTCAGCCCTCCCTGCCATGGGGCAGCTGCTGTGGGGCTCAGCTTGCCCTGCCATCCAGGAGAGGAGGCACAGCCACCGTCTGGGTTCGGGAGAGAGGCGGCTGCAGAGCATTTACCCTTCTGGGTGCCATCCAAGCCTGTTCCCATGGCAAAGGGAGACGCGTGGAACACGCTATCGGCACCATCAGCCATGGGCTGACGCCTCGTTATGCCCATATTTCCTGTTATTTCACCAGAGTTACACACGGATTTGGGTGAATCACGGGGTTCATGACCTCGGCAGATACTCGGGTGCTGGGGACACTGTGGGTGGCTGCTATAATTAATGACTAATTTTGCGAGTTCGGCAGCGCGGGCCTCGTGTCACCCTGGCAAACCACGAGCAGGCCTCAGGCTGGCCACCATTCCCCACGCGTGGCCCTGGTTTGCAGCACAGCCATAAAGACAAGGATGGGAACTGCCGCAGGACCCATGTCCCGACCCACAACAGCCATTCCAAGCCCTACTGATGCCTTCAAGTATTTCTAGTTTTTTCTCTTCATGTATCTGTAACTTGCTGCAGTTCTGTGCTTCTTACAAAGTGCTGAAATCCTCTGTTCCCAGCACCTTTAGCCAAACAAGGCTCTCTGAACACAGATCCAAGGACATATTCGTTTCCTTAGGGCCTGAAAATATGTAAACAACTATGAGATGGGGGGAGCAGGCCTGGGGTGATGAACATCATCACCTGAGGGTGCAATTGGAGAATTAAGGGCCAATGAGCTAATGGACAGAACTTATCAAAGGTGAACGGTTGGTGACCCAGCATTCATTTTGGGTGTAGTCCCTGGGGGGGACTTTTTCTTGCCCGAATGTACCTCAAAGGCCTCAAATAAATTTGTTTTGGCCTCTCTTTCAGGCATCACTACCCCCACCCTAACCCTAACCCTAACCCTAACCCTAACCCTAACCCTAACCCTAACCCTAACTCTGTCATGCCCCAACACACAGCATGCAGTGGTGATGATCATCAGCATTCCCCCCAAAAATAGCCCCTGATGGAGAAACCCCTGTGTCTGCAATGGCAGGAAAAGAGAGGATGCTGAGTGGAAGGCAAAAAAATGGAGTTTGAGGGAGACTACAGACAGGTGGGGTTTGTTTGACGTTTTCAGCATCACCAGTGGAAGATTTGGGAGTTCAGCATTTGGGTCTGACCTCACCCCGGAGTGACTAACGAAGGTGACCCAAACGGAGAGCAGCAAAGAGGAGATTTGGAGAATTCTGGTGAAATGTCTCAGCATGAAGACAATTACTGTGTCTTGCAGCATGGGTGAAAATCCAGGTTGGACAAGCCTAGAGGAGGGCTCTGCTCTTCCCCTTCCTCTGGTACTGGTCAGGAGCCAAGACATGACCAGGTGGGACAGCCCCAGAAGCTTTAAAGGGATCCATTTAAAAAAAAACAAAAAAAAGAGCAGGCGTCCACCTTTACCCTCCACCACCACTGCCCTCCACACAACCCAGCATGGTGTGGGGTCTTCTGGGCAGGACTCAGCATCTCCCCATCTTGCCCATGCCACTACAAGGCCAGTTTCCCCTGCAGAAGTTTTGGCCCAACAGTTTATCCTCCCATCAGCAGAACAGAGCTGCACAGATGGAGGATTTCAAGGGGAAATTATTTAGATAAGAGATTATCAGGTATACCTCGATGTCAGCTGAGCTTATGGGCTTAATGCAGAATGATGAATCACCCATCCAAACACATATTATTTTCCCTGGAGGCATTGTCCTGTGAAATTTATTTCCCACTGAAGTGCCTTGTAAATCATTTGTAGCAAATAAACCACAGTATTGCCAACCCCACGTGTTCTAAATCTGGACTCGTGTCTGAAGACTGGCCTGAAAGCCATGAATGAGATCTTTCCCTTCTGGCACTTTCAGGAGATAGACCTTTGTCTGCTTTCTGACCTCTTTTTGTTCACTCACCCATTTTCCAAGCTTCCCTCTCCACTCCTGGCTGCATGTTATGTATTCACCTCCCCTGTTCTTATGGTGCTGGAGGACACAGTTTGCCCAAAAGCATTTGCAAAATCAGACATCAAATCACTCCTGCCACCAGTGCCTGGTGAGAAGCTGCTTGTGGGATTTGGAATTTAGGGATTTTCCCTGATGGAGATCCATGCACAGATCCAAGCACCTGCTCTACGGCAGCTCTCTGCCACTGGCCTTTTCCAACCAGCAGTGGGTTTGCTGGGGTTTATCCAGGGCAGGCTGTGTTGTCTCTTTGGCTTAAGACATTTTCGGAGGCTCTGAGGGGTGGTTTTGGCGATGATTCCATTCTCCATTCCCCACTCCAGGGAATGGATGCAGAGACTCCTGTGCCAAGCATGGCTGAGGGACAGCAGGCAGTTTCCTTGCTGGGGGTCTTGTCCATCCTCTGCCTGGGGACACTCCTGACTCCCTGTTCCTTTCCCACCACTCCCTCTCACCCCAGCTTCGTGCTCTCCTCTCTTTCTGCCTCTTGGAGCTTCATTTGGAGTTGGACATTCATCAAGGTGGACTTGATGACCCTTGTGGGTCCCTTCCAGCTCAGGATATTCTGATCCCAGGATTTCTGGGCAGCCTTTCTTGGTGTCCTTGTCAGCCATCCTTCACAGCAGTGCATCTCCACTCCCACCTGGGAGACAACCACAAACCTGATGCTCAGAGATCACACCAAGCCTCCACCAGTGCCCTCCAGGCCAGCAGATCCCTTGGCCACCTCCATGGCCAGCCCACGCTTTTGGGGTAGCAACACCCACCTCTCCTTGAAAAAAGGCTGGTGGAGGAGACCCTCTCCAGCATCTCTCTCTGGAGCAATGGCTGTGACAGGAGATGTAACAGGAAATGGCTCACAGCAGGACCAGGACTCCTTGCAACCAACCCTAGGCCTGAGGAGTTCTCTGAAGTAGTGAAGATCAAGGGTGCTGCAATAGCAAATTTTCACCTTTCAGTGGACATTAGGGGGGGAATAATTTGTGCCGAGCAAAGCCTGCAGCAGTCACTGCCCCATATCTGATCATCTCCTGCGATAGGAGCTCGGCCCTATCTGATCCAGCAGTTATTGAAAACTCAGCTGAGTGTGACTGGGATCATTTTTCAGGGTTTTGATGTTGCTCTTTAACCACGGTGAAAATTAAAGAGCCAACTGTGGAACGGGAGAAAGCGCTGTACTTTCACTATGACACTTTCTGGTAATGAGATATTTATTAATGTTCATTTCTTCTGAAAGGAAACAAACCAAACCCAATCCCTTATCTCTCCCTCGGTGTTTAAGTTATGAGTAACACGGGAAGCTTTTAGGCCATGAGACAGCAAATACACCCTGCTTGGGAGCCTGTGGGTGTAGGAGATGCAATGATAAAGCCAAGATAGATCAAATCACTCCCATTTACCTAGAGCTTTCTGCAACTCTTGAAATGATGGAGGGATTGAAAGATGCTTTGTCTTTTTTATGAGAAAAGCAGCTGTGATTTAGCAGTTTAATCACTTTTGTCACAAAGAAATGCAAAACAAAGCCCATCACCGGGATAGGTTTTTTTTCAAAGCTCTGTGTTTTGTTTCCTACCAGTAAGGAATGATTTTAAATGCTAATGGTGGGCTGAGACAGACACGTAGGAAGCAAAATCATTGCTTATACAGCAGCCAGGCACAGATCAGCTCTCTGAAACTGCTGTCCCACTAAGGGCTTAGCGATGGTGTTCATGGCCAAAATCTGCTGATTTTGGGTGCTCAGCAGGTTGTCACAGGCAGCTGAGGCTGATTTGGGATTAGCCACATAAGGAAGAGCTGCCTTAGCACCTTGCAGGGTTTGGCTCATAGGTTTTTGCCCTCTGATGACTTCTGAATGACCTTGTTGAACCTGCAGCCCTCCAGGCCCGGCTGCTGCAGCTCCCCTGCACTCACACCCGGCACACACAGCCTGAGTTCTGTCTGTCTGAAATCCCTTCCACACTCTGGACTTGCACACTCCTCCCTGGGCCCTGAGGTGCAAGGAGACGAGTTCCTTAAGAGGAAGCAATTATTTCCTTTGTCATGATGATCATGCCCATGTGATTTATTAGCAGGGATGGAAACTTCACGGAGCTCTGCCAAGGAAGCTGTGGGTCTCACCAAACCCTGCTCCCACCCCAACCACAGCTCCCTTCGCCAGGTGATTTCCCACTGCCCAGCCCCAGCTCCTCACAAGAATCACAGAATGGTTTGGGTTGGAAGGAACTTCCCAGACCATCTTGTTCCACCCCCCTGCCATGGGCAGGGACACCTTCCATTAGATCAGGTTGCTCCAAGCCTATCCAACCTGGCCTTGGACACTTTCCAGCAATGGGAAGTACTTTGGGATCTTTTTCTTTTATATTCCTATTCCCTTTTCCTCACTGCTCTCCCAGTACTTGGAAAAGAGCCATGGAACAGGGGAATCCACCTCCCAGCCTTGGCTGGCGTAGATGGGAGATGTCAAACGATCCCCGACACCCACATGGCGTGTTTGCTAGATGAGGTTTCTCCAAAGTTTTGTGCCCCAAAACAGCCAGATTTGGGGCACATTATCCCCATAGCAAAATGGCCATGGCTTCCCAGGCTCCAGTCCCTTGCTAAGCCTTCCCAAAGAAAGGGCCACTAGTTCATGATGATTTTGTAACACATCTTATTTTTTACACCTTAAAAATGATGGTCAAAGGATTCAAAGCTCACATGCTGCTACCAACCTGGACGAGATTTGGAAGCTGTGTTTCTAGAAAGTTATACAAGATTTGGAAGCTGTGTTTCCTTGGGAGCCTTTTTTAAAACCCATTTTTAATTTTATATTTGCTGGCTTTGATGTATGACCGCATTTCCCAGCATCAGGCTGCGGCAGCAGGAAAAGGTCTTGTGCTGGAGAACACAAGGGGTGATGGCTTCAAACTGACAGGGGGCAGGATTAAATTAGATATTGGGAAGAAATCCTTCCCTGGGAGGGTGGGCAGGCCCTGGCACAGGTGCCCAGAGCAGCTGTGGCTGTCCCTGGATCTCTGGCAGTGCCCAAGGCCAGGCTGGACAGGGCTTGGAGCAGCCTGGGACAGTGGAAGGTGTCCCTGCCCAGGGCAGGGGTGGATGTGGATGAATGTTAAGGTCCCTTTCAATGCAAGCCATTCTGTCATTCTGTGATTCTAAGACTCAAGACAAAGACTGGAAGGGAAAATTCTTCATGGGGCTATGGAGAAGACTTTCTGAGTGAGCAGTGGGGGTTTCCCACCTGGACACTGGTTGGGTAGGTCAACAGCCTCCAAATCACTCAGGCAGAGGCACTGCGTGGTCCTTCTTATGGAGAAAGGCCTTTCCTCAGGGTCTGCACCAGCATCCCAGCCAGGAGACACGTGGGTACAGTGTTCCATGTCCTACACTGGCTGCACATCCATCCCTGCTCCTGAGGTGTGGAAAAATGCAGGCAGGAGCCAGGAAATGAGCATTTACCCTCACCAGCTATTCAAACGGGGAGCAGTGAGTGGAGAGACGGGGAGACTCTCTCTAAAGGGTGGGCTAGATAGGAGTGAGTCTGCCAGGGGAGCTGGGGAAGGACCACACAAGGAGCATCAGCTCGCAAGTGGATCTGGAAGGAGTCAGGAGACAGAAGGAGATGGGTGAGAAGGCAAGAGCCAGCCTGGCTGGGAAGGACAAGTCCTGCTTCTCATGAGAAACACATCAGAAAGGCATGTTTCCGCTGCAGCCCCGAGCGGGAAGGTGTTTGTACCCAAAGGCAGCCCCATGACTGCTCCTCAGCCGCCTCTCACCTGGGGCTCGGCGCTGATCTCTCCCCATCTCTCATCTGGGTGCCGGCGTTTCCCAACACCCCAGGGTGACAGCAGTTGTGAGATGAGCTGGCCATTCACCTCTGCTGCACCTCTGCTGGCAGCACGGCTGGAGGCCACGGCTGCTCCCGGGGCAAACCGGGGCTTCAGGGGACACCAGCAGAGCCTACAAAGCCACAGCTCCAGCCCCTGTGAGCTGCCCAGTCCCAAGGGACACGGCAAACCTCGGGCTGGGCTGCTGCACCACATCCACCCCACAGACCCCACAGCAGCAGTGCAGGGAGCACACTTGTATCAGTGATGCTCTGGTGCCACCCCAACCAGAACCAGACTTGGCCCAAATCTCAACACATATGGCACTGCCTGGAGAAGGCACTGATGTCCCATGAAGTTCCATGGCTTTGGCCAAGCACCAGTGGCTTCCAGGAGTTTTGTTTCCTAAATCCAGTGACAGCACTGGAGGGAACGGCATGAAGCTGTGTGTTTACGGTGGACTGAGAAAAAGGTTCTTCCCCCAGAGGGTGCTGGGCACTGCCCAGGCTCCCCAGGGAATGGGCACAGCCCCGAGGCTGCCAGAGCTCCAGTAGTGTTTGGACAGAGCTCTCAGGGATGCCCAGGGTGGGATTTGGGGTGCCCTGTGCAGGCTAGGAGCTGGCCTGGATGATTCTTTTGGGTCGCTCCCAGTTCAGGATATTCCATTATTCTGATTCTATCTCAGCCCAGGCCACACTGTTCAGTTAAAGATCTCAGCTGTCAGTAAGAAAAATGTTATGTTTCTAATCCAACTGTAGCAAGGGGAAGTTTGAAAAGATCTCGGACCCTTTAAGACCCTGAAACAATGAGGAAAACAGGCAGAAATGAGTTTTTAAATGTCATCATTTTGCAGCCCATATCCCGATCACTGAGTCCTGCTGGGCCCTCAAACATAACACAGGGATAATTTATCATCTGCTGCCTGGACTAGTGAGGACCCTTGCAGAGGTCAATTTGAGCTTCCCTTGACTGCAGGTTGAAAGATCCCTCCCTAATCTGCAAAAGAAATCTCTCAGTGTTTTTCATTGGATTTTTTTTCTATTTTCAGAGAGCAGGGGGAAGTTCCACAATTTCCAAAAGGTCATATTTTCCCCTTTCAGCTATGAAAGCAGCTCTTTCACCTGTATACATGTGCAAAAATTCAGAAGGTGTATGTTGGTACAAGGTATTACGCACAAAGACTTGTTAGATTAAAACCTAGATAAGTGTCATCATCTGAATTTTAACTACATTTCACTTGATTCACTACATTTTTTGAGTGAATGATACATGAAGATGTTCTCCAAAATAACTTTAAAGCACTCAAGCATGGTTCAATAAAATCCTAACTCATTTATATTGTTAACCTTCATTGAGTTTTTCACACCACTTAAAAATAAAAAGCAAAAAAAAAACCCAAGACAGGAAATGAGCCCAAACAACCAGGTCTCAAAATGAGCAAAATTCAACTCAGACTTGTTGGCAAGAATCCTATCAAACTTGATCCCAAAACTGAAGTGCATTGTTGTGGTAGGGTGGTACCTTGTTACTGTTAATTGCCTGTTGGTGCTCATCCAATTTATGAGAAATCGTAACTGAAAACTTGAGATGCACAAGCCACAGCCCTGAGCTGTTTGACACGGAAAAGCAGACGTGACACAGGCTCAAATGGGGACTCGTGAGGCAGCAATTAATTAGTTATGTAATAAATACAAATTAAAAATGCATTTTATCCTCAAAACACCGTGGGAAAGGTCCAAGAGAAGGTCCTGTGCCCCCACTGACCATGACATCCTCTACCCACTCTGAGATGCAGAAAATGGTGCCACAGTTGGTGGCTGGGTGTCCCTTTGTGTCACTGCTGGTTTCTTTTTTGCACACCAGTAAAAAACCACAGGATTGGGTTCAGGAGGTGGCTTTGTCCTGTGCTCAGTCACTCCCAGAGTGGATGCCAACCTTCAGAGGTCAGGAGCTCTCCTGCCACACCGACGTTATCAGGAACCTGTTTCTGTTTTAGCAGAGCTGGGAGGTCATTGCAGGAGTTTTGCACTGCCAGCCTGTCGTTTTCCCATCCAGAAACCTGTCCTTTTGGAATCCACTGCCACCCTGTCACCTCACTGCCTCGAAGGAGCTCCACAGCTGGGGTGGTGATGAATGCTTCAATATATGCGTTTTGTCTGGCATGGGAACAGAGCCAGCACGCGCCTTCAAGGCTCTGTAGAAGGCTCTACATAACATTAACAGAGGGGAAATAAAGATCATCTTCAAATAAGAGAGGAAGGAGCCCTCCAGCCCACTGACATTTGAGGATTCAAGACAGCAGCAGCAGAGCTGCCATGAAAACTGTCCTCTCATGGAACAGATGCTATTGGACCACTAACAAAAATTGTCAATAAAGACACACAGATTTCTTTTAAAATTATTTCCATGTTGGCACCTTTGTCAGCTGCAGCACGGTGGTCATTCCTCCGCCTGCAGCCAGCAGCAGAATGGGCTTTTCCCTGGGAGGAGGGGAGACAAGAGCATCACAGAATCACACAATCCCAGGATGGGTCAGGCTGCAAAGGACCACAGTGGTCACTGGTGCCACTCCCTGCTCCAGCAGGGCCATCCCAGAGCACAGGGCACAGGATTGTGACCAGAGGGCTCTGGAATATCCCCAGGGAGGAGACTCCACAGCCTCTCTGCACAATCTGCTCAGGGCTGGGCACTGCCCAGGACAGAAGTTGTGCCTCCTGTGCAGGGGGAGCTCCCTGGGTTCAGTCCGTGCCGTTCCTCTGTGCCACTGCTGGGCCCTGGAGCAGAGCCTGGCCCTGCTCTGAGCCTCCCTGCACACAGGGACACCCAGGGCCAGCCAGGGCCAGCCAGGGACAGCCAGGGACAGCCAGGGCTGAGGGCCCCTCTCAGCTGAGGCTCCTCTGGAGGCTGAGCAGCCCCAGCTCCCTCAGCCTTTCCTGGGCACCATGGGCCATGCTCCAGGCCCTTCCTCAGCTGTGCAGCCTCTGCTGGCCCCGCTCCAGGAGCTCCTGTCCTGCTGGGCTGAGGATCCAGAGCTGGCACAGCACTCCAGATGTGCATCCCAGGGCTGGGCACAGGGGCAGGATCACTCCAGATGTGCATCCCAGGGCTGGGCACAGGGGCAGGATCACTCCAGATGTGCCTCCCAGGGCTGAGCAGAGGGGCAGGATCACTCCGGATGTGCCGCCCAGAGCTGAGCAGAGGGGCAGGATCACTCCAGATGTGCCTCCCAGGGCTGAGCACAGGGGCTGGACCATATCCCTTGAGGGCACAACAAAACAGTGGCCCTTCTAGGACCCCAGAAGCAGCCAGGGGGTGCTGACCACAGAGGGACACAGGCAGCAGCAGAGACACGTGACGTCTCTCCTGTGCTGGATGAGGATTGACATCTGTGATGCTGTCCCAGTGGTGGGGTTGTGTCTCACAGCCCTGTCCAGAGGGGCAGGAGCTCTCTGGGCACACAGAGCAGGGACTCAGGGAAGCAAAACTGCCTTCGAAACAATTCGGGTTCACCGCAGAGGGAGCAAGTGGTTAGCCACCAAATCCTGCTCTGAAAAGCCACTGCCAGTGAAAATATGCTTGATTTTTATCAATAATCCCAAACTAACAGCTGAAAATTGAAAGTTTTGCTTTTAAAGTGAAGTTGTCACTGTTTCGGTTCTTGACAAACCACCGAATGTTTGCCAGAGAGGTTTCAACACAAACACTTGGCCAGCCCCTTGTTTTGTGGAGGGAATCTCTGCCCAGGCTGCCCCAGAAGTGGCCAGTGTGGGGTTGGTTCTTCCCATTGAAAGCTGTCCTTGTTCACAGATTTTGCCAGGAAGCAAAAGGGGACATCCAAATGCCCCTGTGGTCCTGCTGGGAGCTGCACAGCTGAGGGCCTAGAGGAGTCCCTCAGGGGACAGCCTGCGGCTGTGGAAGCAGCGCCCAGGTGCCACAGGATGCTCGGATGTGACACACCAAGCCCGAGAGGGCAGAGAGCCACAGCCCTCCCTCACTGGAGACCGCTGAGCAAATTTTGGGATTGGCTTTCCTCCTGTGAGACCCATTCCCTGAGTCTGTGGCTCTCCGAGGATCTCAGCTTGCTCACAAACACTCTGCAATTCCCGAGACTTTGGGCTGCACAGGAAAGCCAAGAGCGGTGACGTGAGCAGGACCAGGAGCACTAAGGACACCCATGCTGTCTGTGTCCCTCTCCTTGTGCAGGGACAGAGGAATGGGATGGCTCCATGGGTGAATCCCTGGGTGGAGGACGGAGGCTGAAGCTTGGCAAGAAGCTGATCTGCTCCCACAGAGTCCTGCTGCAGCCACGAGGAGCCAGGGGAGAGCCCAGTGTGCTGCATTCCTCAGCAGGGATCACGGCGGGGGTCCCACTCCAGGAGCCATAATCATCTGCATGTCACAGCCCCTGGAGAGAGGGATGTGGAGAGGAGAGCAAGGAGGTCCCCTCTGTCTCCTTTCACACTGCAGGAGGGGAAAAACAGCTCTGTGGGAATGAGTGTCAGGAAGGACAGGGTCAGGAGTCACCTCCTCACCTGCAGAGTGAAGCTTTTAAGGAAATCAGCTGGCTGCTGCAATCTTCCTCATCAAACATGGATGAGACACTGAAAATGCCTTTATGCAGATCCCCAGGAAAGGAGGCCAGGACCTCACCAGGAGGAGGTTATTCAGTGTGGGAGTGCAGGAGGGGGAATGGAAAGTTTTGAAGGCACTGAGTGCCAACAGCATGGACAAAAAAGCAGGTGTTGATTCCAGAAAACCCAGCTGGGATTTCTCTCACTGCCAGTTGATGAAGGACAGAGAGGTCACAGAGCCTGAGCTGCATTTGGGATGTGTTTCATTGCCCAGATCATCACACCTCTTGCAGGGAGGAGCGAACAGCACATGGATGCCACCGAAATCCTGCCAGGACCAGGCACTGGGGCTCCTCAGGTGGCTCTGGCTCCTGTGCAGAGCTCGTGGGAGGCAGCCCAGCTGAGCAGGTAACCCCATGGGAGATGTCACTGAAACCTCATGGGCTGGGTTTTCCCTCTGCTCTGCCTTCCCACTCCAAACCATCCCCTTCCCAAGCAACTCTAGGTCGCCTTCACTAATTACCATTTTCAGAGATAATTGTCCTTTTTTCACGGAAATTTCCACATCAGAAAATTGGCAATTGTCAAACATCAAAGTAATTTTCCCAGAGAACAATGTCTTTCAGGGTTTTCCAGATTATCACCCCAAGCAGGTTGAAACAGCTATCTCAGGGAGCAGCTTACTCTTTACCCCTGTCACAAAATCAGTCTGGGGACAGGGGCAGCCATCAGGGTTGTCACCCAAATGTCTTAATATGTGACATACACTGTGCAGCTGCAATAATCATGGAATCCTAGGATGGTTTGGCTTGGAACTGACCATAAAGTTCCTCTTGTTCCAAACCTCTGCCATGGGCAGGGACACCTTCCACTAGTGCAGGTTGCTCCAACCTGGCCTTGGACACTTCCAGGATGAGGCATCACAGCTTCTCTGGGCTGCCTGCGCCAGTCTCCAAGTGGTTTTAGGATATTTTAAAAGGCAAAACCAAGGTGAATGCTGGAGAAATTACTCCTCCAGATGTGCTCTGGTGTATCTCTGTGCTGTTCACACACCACAGAACAATGTCAGCTGCTGCCGCTTGGGCTTCTGTGCAAACCCCAGCCTAAGCCCAGGCTGCCCCAGAGTGGCTGCTGATGGTGTCCCACTTCCTCCCCCGGCCCTCCTCAAAACCTCAGGACAAAACTCCCTTTTCCCAAATACCAGGGAAAGCTCCCAGCAGCTCCAAACTGCCTGCCCCAGTCCTGCAGCCCAGTGTGGAGTCAGACACTCCTGCACACAGTCCTTGTGCAGAGAAACAAACTCACCCGTCCTGACGTTTACCTAAAGGAGGAGATCCCTGTTCACTGAGAAGTTGTAGTGAATTTGTTTTACATGATCATAAAGTAGGCAATAAAATGTCTCTACCACCTGTGTTTCCAGAGAGCCACAGGAAGTTTTTCTCATTGCTTTTCTCCAGCTGTAAACTCAGCCTTTCTTACCAAACTCAGCCCTTCCTAGCCCATTCAGAGTGCTCATGTGAAAGGTGAGGGATTCTCCCAGACTTAAAACAATTTTGAACTCCCAAGTCCAAATCCTGGCTGAGCTGGAGCCACTATCCAAACGTCCCACCTCTTTTCTACTACAAGTAAGGCTAAATAACCCTTCTTGTCCATTTTTTTTTTCCTTTGCAAGCCCACCCAAAAACACAAATGATGCAGAAAAGCCCTGTGCAGACACCCCTGACACTCATGGTGCAAGAGAGACCCTCACCTCTCCCCTGAGCACCTGCTCCTCGGCTGTGGGGACATGATGGATTTATGTCACAGAGAAATGTCTGCTCTTTGCCTGTATTCTACAGACACCACTCATCTGAATACCTTCAGATCCGCCTGGCACAAAAATATGAAAGGCACATTCCCCATAGGAAAATCCTATCTTGGATAAAGAAAATGAAGCTTCATTCACACAAATGGGGCAGTTCTGGACTTCACTGATGTCAGGTAACACGGGTGCCACAAGTGCCCATACAAAAAACCAAGACACATTGATGCTAACTCAGTTTTATTTTTGCTTTCTTGCTTGTCAAGTTCCTAACAGCGAACCAGACTTGCATAAAACATTCAAACTCTACACAGAGCCACAGTTCTTTTTGAATATACTGCAAAAACTTCTGCATGTTTGGAGGAGACCTGGAGCAGCAGGAGCATGGCTTCAAATCACATCACCTAAAGGAAGGCCAGAAACCACGCAGCCCATCACTTTCTGTGTTTTCTGTCCAACTGTATTTTTCTCTTCTATTATGTTAGTCAGGTGCCAAACAAATAAAATCAATTCCGAACTTATAAAAAGCAATTGGAAATGTCTAGTCTTTTATAGTGAAACCTCGACTGAAGCAGCCCACAGCACTTGGAGAAAAATCAATCATCATTTCCATCCTGCTATGCGTGCTACTAAAATTAAGAATTGATGTTCGGCTGCAAAGGAAAATTATTTCAAGAGAACCACCTTAGCAACAGTTTTCAGTGTTCATAAACCTCCTGTTTACGGTTCTTCTCATAGCACATGAACTCCTACATCCCACCATGAATTATAAATATTAATGAGGCATCCCAATTTACATACAGTTTCCATCTTAATAGGCATCAGAATTGCAAGCAGGGCAACAGCACCACTTACGGTAATAGTAAGTAGTAAACATGTCCTCGGCCTAAAGAGGTCATAAACCACGGTGTTAAACACCCCTGTAATTGCAGCTTCTCCCATATCCAAACCAAAGTTCAGATGGTTTTGCCAGTAGCCTTTTCATAAAGACAGAAAGCCTCACAAGCCGGAGTGGGGCATTGAAGAAGCACTTCACTCTGATGCAGCCCAAATATTTTAGCAACGTGCCATGTCCATTTGGGAGCACCACTCCCTGCACCTTCTTTGATTTCTTGCAGCCCAGCCCATGTAACTTGTATGGTATAATGTGCACACCACGTTAATATCCTCCAGTATATGCCACAGTCACAATGAAAGCCATGCCTTCCTCCAAATCATCTCCATCCCACCAGCTCTGTTTATTAATGAGCACACAGGTGATTTCCAGCTGGAAGCTGCTGTTCTCCAAGACTCAGGGGCTGTGCAGGGCCCTGTCTGACACCCTGAGGATAGTGCTCTCCCCTCCAGCAAGGAGCTGCTCCCACCTGCCTTCCCATGGACTTTTCTCAGCACCTCTGTGGTGGGGCTTGTGGTGGCCACAAGGGTCACCTCGCTCCAGTGCAGTTTGTAATCAACCTGTAGCACTCAGGAGGTGCTGCGGACGAGAGGGCCCGACCTGTCCCCCAAATCCACACCCAGGCTTGGCTGCCTAAAGAAGGGGTAAGAAAGGTGATGAGCAATGCACCAAACCCAGTTTTTCCAAACCAGTTTTGATCCAGCTGGCTCTCCCAGCCGCTGGTTTCTTGCCCGCCAATCTCTGGATTCAGCCCCCTCTGTTCATCCCTTCTTTTGGACTTTGATTAGTGTAATTAGCACCTGTGATGTTGCTTCCCTGCACCCACCTTCTCCATGGCCTCAGTGGCAGAACATTCCCACCTTCCCAGCTCTCCCTCTGATGCCAGGAGGGGGACATTGCTCCTCCATCTGATGCCAGGAGGGAGACACTGCACAGCTCTCGCTCTGTCTTGTCCTGCTTTTCTTGCATGTGTTTCCAAAAAAACGCAGTCAGCTTTTAGAACTGAGTAACTGACTTTGATAGGAAAACTACTGTTCCAGTACACAGTAAATGGCAGTGCTCTCGAACACTGTTAAATTAAAGTCTGGAAAATGAACTTTAATAAAAAGCATTCCAGTAATGTACTGTGACAGCTTTTAGTGAAATCAGCTCCAACAGTTTGATTTTCCCAGGAACACAGTGAGATACTCCAGCAGCCTTGAGCCATGGGATCAGCAAGCAGACGGATTTATGATGAATGGCCCCAGAAACCTAAATCACAGCTGCAGCGAATGAACAGTATGTTGAAATTACTCAGAGGCTTTTTGTCTGGGCCACCATGCTGGTACCTGAATGCGCACTGACACCTAGTGGGATGGCCCCAGGCTGGGAGCTGAGGGATAAACTGGGGTTATTTTATTAAAAAACATAAATAGGCAGTCCTCCCCAATGCCAAACCTCCTTGTCCATGGCGGGGTGGTTGGAATTAAATGATCTTTGGGTTTTTCCCTATGCAAATTATTCTGTGAATCTATAGCTGCTATGAAATGATGACATGTTGGGTTATTTGTGCCCCTTCCCCTCCCGCAAGCAAAGTGATTTCATTTTGATTTCTAAATGCTGCGCCTCTGCTACCCAAAAGGTTAATTCATCACTTCTCATTTCTGCTCTCCCTGCCTGGCTCAACCCCCTCCTCATCTATGGGCATAAGTGGGAAGAACAGGAGGCATTTAGTGCGGATCAATCCAAGTCTAAAGATGCAGGTGTAGGGAGAGCTCAGCCCATCACTCTGATGTTAAAATTCACCGTGCTGGTTAAACTGCAGGGTGCTAAAATCAGTGTAACGATGCTGGAAGTACAGGCTTGGGAACTTTTGCTGGTGTGAGCCACAGTACTGATCACAGGATCCCAGACTGGTTTGGGTTGGAAGGACCTTAAAGCTCCTCTCATTCCACCCTCTGCTGTGGACGGGGACACCTTCCACTACACCAGGCTGCTCCAAGCCCCAACCAACCTGGCCTTGGACACTTCCAGGGATCCAGGGGCAGCCACAGCTTCTCTGGGAAGTTGTGGATACGCCCAGGGGACTCAATCCTCTAGGAGGGAATCAGGCTGCTGTAAACCAGCCCTGCTCTGACACAGGAAAATACAGCACAGCTGGAGCCCAGTCCCAGTGCAGGAGGGTGGCACCACCCGAGGACTCCATTCATGGATTCCGTTTCCAAAGCAGGTCCTGCTGCATCACACAAACCTCACCCAAAGCTGGGCTTAAATTAGAGGGAGAAACAGCATGAGAAGGGCCGGTCAGGAACAACGCCTACAGGTCAGCAATCTCTCAACTGCTTCACGAATATTCTGTCCCATTTCCCGACAGGAACCGCACAGGAGCAGTGCCAGGCACCACCTCCATGTGCCACAGGGGACAAGCACCTTCCTGGGCACTGGCCCCTCCGCTGGCAACACCTCATTTTTATTAACACCCGTTAGCTTTATTTTGGGGGCTGAAAGCAGCACCTCCAACGCTGCCCCCTCAGCCACTGCCCTGCCCGCTCCGCCGGTGCCCTCCCACCCGCCCGGGAGGCTCTTTCCTGCCCTAGACACGGCGACTTGGAGCCTCCGGGGAGGTACCGCAGGAACCTCTCGCTTCTCAGCGGGCAGTCCCTGTGATAATTCCCGCAGACAGAGCCCCACAGCCCCGCCAGGGCGGCAGCAACACCCCAAAACCCACCAAAGCATCTCCGAACCCACCAAAGCATCCCCGCTCCCCGCTCGTACCCCAAACCGCCCCGGATGCAGCCCCGCCGCGCGGAGCACTTCCGCCAGCGCGTGCGCCGAGCGCTCTCCGCTCCCATTGGCTGGCGGGCGCGGCGAGGCGGGGCCGGGGGAAGCGGAGGCCGCTCCCATTGGCTGGCGGGCGCAGTGGGCGGGGCCAGAACAGGCGGAGGCCTCTCCCATTGGTTGGCTGGAGCGGCGAGGCGGGGCCAGAGGCGCGGCGGCCCCGGTGGGCGCTCGGGGAAGGGGGACTGGGAGGGAGCGGGGAGCGCATCCCGGTGAGGGGAGCCGGTGAGGGGAGCCGGCCATGCGGGGCCCCGGCGCGGCCATGCTGCGCTTCCTCGGCCCGCTGCTGTGCCTCTGGGCGCTGCGGCTCCCGGCGGGCACCGGCTCGGCCGGCCGCGGGCTGGACGTGGCTTCCTACCGGTGAGTACGGAGCGGGCGGTGCGGGGCCCGTGCGGGCCCGGGCTGAGCGCGCCGTGCTTGTGCCGCAGGGAGCGGGTGCGCGCCATGTTCTACCACGCCTACGAGCACTACCTGGAGAGCGCCTTCCCCTACGACGAGCTGCGGCCGCTGACGTGCGACGGGCAGGACACCTGGGGCAGGTGAGGGCTGTGCCCGGGATGGGGATGGGCCGCCCCTCCGCCCGGTCTCACCTCGCTTCTCTCCTCCGCAGCTTCTCCCTGACCCTAATCGACGCCCTGGACACGCTGCTGGTGAGTAGGAGCCAGCCCTGTGTTCCCACAGCTTGCTCAAGGCCCCTGCCAGTCACCTGTACACCTGGATTTTACATGATGGTGCCAAAAGTCAGTTATTCATTGACCCGAGAGCTTTTCGTTTCCCTTTGCATCAGCCCTGGGAGGCAGGTGACAGAGCTCCCCTTTCCTGACACCCTCTGGAATAAAGACCTAAAAGTGCGTGAAGAAAGCATTTTGAGAAAAGATGAAACTGTCAGTCACTTTTTTAGTACTATCTGCGATTAATGATTTCACAAAATAGTAAAACCAAACTAAAATCAGCCCCAAATATTGAACTGCTCTTTGTATTCCCGTGAACTCTAAGCCTGATTTCCTGTTTCCCTGCAGATCTTGGGAAATGTTTCTGAGTTCCAGCGAGTTGTCAATGTGCTGCAGGAGGGGGTGGACTTCGATATTGATGTCAACGCATCTGTTTTTGAAACAAACATTCGAGGTGAGGTGGGTTTTTCTGTGCTGTTTGTTTTGGGTTCCCTTCCTGCTTGAGTCTCAGAACTGTACAACTGTGAGGTGGTGGTTAGAGGGAATTTGGGATGCAGAGGGACAGGACACGCAAACAGAGGAAAATCCCAAACAAACGTCACTTCCTTTCAGTTTTTGCACATCCCTTTTTGCTTCCTGCCTCAGCACAAGCAGAAGTAGACGTGTCACTTTCAGTATTCTGCTGAAAGGTTTTCAGCTTTGGCATAAATATATTTCCCACTGAAACAGCAGAGATTGTATCCTCTTTTCTTTTACATATAGTTTTGGAACAGAGATTATTAATTTTTACGATTATTCTTTTTTTTTCTTGAAAATCACAAAGGCCTTTGGAGTCTTGCATCTGGTTGAATGTCTGACTGCTTCAGTGCCATCCAACTAAAAGACACTGTCAGGGCACAGAACTGTTAATTATGCTTTTGTTGTTTGTCCTATCAAATATTGCTTAGCAATTTTTTCAGGAGTGTAATTTCTCTGTGGTTGTTACGTGACCATAGACAAGCCTGTGAAATAACTAATATTAGCTAACGTATTTATGTTAGCTATATAAGTAGTAGCTAACAGCTAAATATAGCTGATAACTCACAGCCTCTGTTAGTCACAAAGAAGTTCTTGACTCTTCCTAGACAAAAGAAATGTATCATAGAATCTGAGAGTGGTTTGGATGGGAAGAGACCTTAAAGATCATCTCATCCCACCCCTGCCATGGGCAGGGACACCTCCCACTGTCCCAGGCTGCTCCAAGCCCTGTCCAGCCTGGCCTTGGACACTTCCAGGGATCTAGGGGCAGCCACAGCTTCTCTGGGCACCTGTGCCAGGGCCTGCCCACCCTCACAGGGAACAATTTCTTCCCAATATCCCATCTAACCCTGCTCCCTGACAGTTTGAAGCCATCACCCGTTGCCCTGTCACTCCACACATTTCTGCTGCTCTTTTCAAACAAGCAGAAAGAAACAAATCTCTCTTCTTTTGTGACATTTGAATTAGGCCGGTAAGGGGTGAGCCATCTCACTTTTCTTTGCCCTAAACTGTGCTTCTGATGAGGAGTACAATTGGTGTGAGATTTCATTCCTCCCCACATGGTTTAATGGATTCTGATGTGTCCTTGCAGTGGTGGGGGGGCTTCTCTCTGCTCACCTGCTCTCCAGGAAGGCTGGAGTTGAAGTCGAAGCAGGCTGGCCGTGCTCGGGGCCTCTCCTGAGGATGGCTGAGGAAGCAGCTCGCAAACTGCTGCCAGGTGAGCCCCTGTTTGCCTTGTGTCACTGTGCTGGGCGTCATGGGTGGCTGCTGGCTGTGATGGGTGATGCACTGCTTGATGTGCCAGCTCATAAACCAATCCTGTGTTCCCTGAGCTCCATGCAGGTTTAGTTTGCAGGGGAAATGTTGTATGTGTGCATGCCAAGTGCTGTGTTGCTTAACCTCATCAGTGTGTTTGTTGCTTGTTGAGGAGAAACATTTAATATAAATAATAAATAAAGGCTGTGAGACAGCAGCATGTAAAGACAAGAAGATGCTGCCCTATCTGCTCTTTGTGGGCTGTGCACCCTTGTGGCATGACACTGTTCCCTTGTGTACACCAAGGAGTGATTGGCCTCAGTGGTTGTATTTTACTGTGGAGTGTTTAGTGACTGCCCTGCCTGTGCTGTAAAAAAAAGTGGGGATGCAGTCTGCTGCTCTGGCAAGTTGAACAGATCCCCAGGACCTTCCCAGCACTGTGTGTACCCTCTCTCCCCCTCCCAGGATCACACTCCACTTCTCATTTTGTTCTTTGCAGTGACTGCAGTTGCTCCAGACCTGCTTCCTGCTCGTGGGCAGTGGGATTTGAGGCACATATTTGCTTGAGAGTCTTTTAAACACAACACTGAGCACTTCTGTGATCCAAAAATTCTGTGTTTCAGCTTTCCAGACCCCAACTGGGATGCCCTATGGCACAGTGAACCTGCTGCATGGAGTAAACCCTGGGGAGACCCCAGTCACCTGTACTGCTGGAATTGGCACTTTTATAGTGGAGTTTGCCACTCTAAGCCACCTTACTGGTGACCCAGTGTTTGAGGATGTTGCCAGGAAGGCTTTGAAGGCACTGTGGAAAAATCGTTCGGATATTGGGCTGGTGAGTGAGGAATGGACTTGGAATGTGCTTGGCTGCTTTTTGTGTAGTTTCATGGATGCAATTGTAGGCATAAGAAAGCATCAACAGAGAGGAGATGGAATTAGATAAATAACCCCAGTGCTTATATCTGGGCTGAAGCCTCGTGTTTGACATTGTTCCTGAACACCTGCAGCACCCACATCTCTGCTTTACTGCAGCAGCCCAACATTATCCCATTGTTCTGGCCCACACCAGATGTGGCTGGGAGACAAATGCCTCCTGCTGGGTGCTGCAGCTTTTGTGACAGCAGCTGGAGCAGATTAAATGAAAGGTCTGTCTGATGCCTGCTGAGACAAAGGCCTAGGGAAGGGAATAAAAGCATGGCAAGTGCACTGAGATATTACCAGCCTGTACATCTCTGGGGTTTCAGGAATATCCAGAGCTGGAAGTGTTATTTCCGTGTTCACTGTCTCCTGCTCTTTTCTGCTGCTGCTTTTTTAACCTCTGTGAACTCTTGGTATTGCATATGTGAAGTGAAACAGATTGATTCATACCCTGTGTTTATTGCAACAAATTATTCACAGGCTGTATGAAGAAATGTTTCCATTTGTTTGCTTTGGGATATGTTTATTTTTGGTTTATCCCTAGCAATCCCTAGTCCTCATGTAAGAAAGAAACTGAATTCCTCATTTTTTTTCATGTTTGCTAAGAAAGACATGTGTATTTTATTCTCCATCAGCTGGGTTTGTTCACAGGCTGAAGAGTGCCAGCATCTATTCAAATATTAGCATGGCAGCTCTTGTGCCTTTGACATTCTTGGCCTCCATCTCTGTGTCTGCACATCTCCATCCTTCTCTACTCTTTTGTAAGATCAGAATTAGGACCAGACACTTCATGATGAAATTGTACATTTTTGCAGTAGCGTTATAGTGTGTGGTTTCAGCCAGTGAAGTGTTGATACTGGAAGCATAAATTTTTTACATATATATGCTACATCACAAGCATAAAAGTTATGTTTTCTATAGTTTGTATTTCTCTGATGCTGATAAATGTGTCCTGTAATGGAGAAAATGCTGGGTGGAATGGACACTGTGGATCTGTGAAACTCTTGGTCTGTAAAACGGGCCAGGATTTCTTGTGTCACTTTAACTCCCTCTCTCCTTCTCCTTCACTCCTTCCAGGTGGGGAACCACATTGATGTGGTAACTGCCAAGTGGGTGGCCCAGGATGCTGGGATTGGGGCAGGGGTGGACTCCTACTTTGAGTACCTGGTTAAAGGAGCCATCCTCCTGCAGGACAAGGAGCTCATGTCCATGTTTCTAGGTGAGTGGTTTGTTTTCTCCATGAAGGGCCCCAGCAATGCCTCCTTGGTTGCACCTGTAGAAAGCTCTGTGGCAGAAGGAGATGAAGGATCTAGTGGGACACATCCAAGACTGTTCAAAAGTATTACACAAAAGGCTTCAGGAACAGTCTGGGATAACAGAGTTACCAAAGTCAGTGCCCTGAGAACTCATTAAATATGGCTCAAGTGAAAAAGGGGCTTCTCTCATTCTTAAAAATAAGATTTTTTTTTTTGTTGGCTTATCTACCCATCTGTTTATTTACAGAATATAACAAAGCCATCAAAAATTACACCAAGTTTGATGACTGGTACCTGTGGGTTCAGATGTACAAAGGAACAGTGTCCATGCCTGTGTTTCAGTCTCTGGAGGCCTACTGGCCAGGCCTGCAGGTAAGAGATGTCATACCAGCGGCATCTGGTGGTTCTGTTCGTCTGTCAGGGGTTGGTCTTCAATAAAAGTTACAAATACAACACTCATCTGTGCAGGTTTAAAAGTTTGGTTTGATCTCTGGTGAAATCTACAGTAGGCTGAGCCTATGGGAGATTATACTGAAGAAAATGCTGATTTTATCTACAGTCTATAAAAAAGTCTCCCATTCAGCATGATGGGAGGGCAGTTTTGTTGTAGAAAACTCCACAGACAATGGTCTCATAATCCAGATGGGAATATAAGGATAAAGAAACTCACACCTCATTTTCTGTTGATGCCTTAGGATTTTTAGCTTCTATATTTTCATGTATCTGTAGTTTCAGTGTGTAACTCTGGACTCCATACAGTGTGATAAAGCTCCTGTTCCCAGCGTTTTAGACAAACAATTCCTCTAAGCTGGAAACCCAAGGACAGTTTGCTGCCTCAGGGCCCCAAGATATGTAAACAACAGTGAATTGGGGGGAGCCAACTTGGGGTAATTGACATCATCACCTGAAGGTGTAATCGGAGGATTAAGGCTCGATATATAAATGGACAGAACTTGTAAAATATGAAAAACTCGTGACTCGCCATCCATTTTGGGTGCAGCCTCTCGAGTAGGCTTTGTCTGCCTGAATGCACCTTAAAAGCCTTTAATAAATTCAACTGCTTTTTATTCTCCTAACTGTGTCTAGCCTCTGTTTTAGGTAAGCCCTGTTTAGGCATCACTATCACCTCACTAATGCTTTATTTGTGTGATTTTTTTTTTTTTCCCATCGAGACCTTTGCTTTCTCACCAGCCTTCCTGTTTGTACTGACACTTTGTTTTCCTCACTAAGAGATTGGATGCTGTAGTTGACTAAACACTTGAGTGAAAGAACACAACCTTTAAAAAAAATGAGAGACTTCATATTATTTCAGATGTGGGAATGTGATCCCAAAGAAAAGCAGCATTTACCTGTTCTTAAGGCATCATGCCCCAGTATCAGTTACACCACTCAGACCTGCTGAAATACCCATTTCTGCCACTGGGTATTTCTTTGCCTTTAGGAGTGTTATTGCATCAATTCCTGTGCTGTGTTTTCTTCACTCACATGTTTCTTTGCTAATTGTTTCCTCTCAGAGCCTCATTGGGGATGTAGATAATGCCATGCGGACCTTCCTCAACTATTACACGGTCTGGAAGCAGTTTGGGGGCCTGCCCGAGTTCTACAACATTCCCCAGGGATACACCGTGGACAAAAGAGAAGGATATCCACTCAGGCCCGGTAAACAGAACTGAAATTAAAAGGGTCATAGACTCCTGCTTTAGCTCTGGTGGGGAGATCAAACTAGAGCAACACCTGTCCTCCACAATTTCCTCCCCAGTTTTGCTCTGACTCAGTTCCTGCATGGATTTTGGTAGGGATTTCCAGAGTCAAAGCTGCACATTTCGTTTTCCCCCACTCACAAAGACAGGAAGGAAACAGGAAGCAAACCATAGAGTTGCTATAGAAAGGTGGCCTGTTAATGAATTTTGCTCACAGTGTGGGATTTGACATGTTTAAGTGTTAGATTGTCTGGCATGAGGTGTTTCAGTCACGTGAAATGTTAAAGGGACTGCTTGTGTCCTTTAAATTTAGGAAGTGAAAGTGAGTATGAATAGGCTGCTCCAGTTCTGCTCTGAGTTCCAGAAATAAACTCATTCTGGTAAAGCTCAACATCTAAGAGGATTTCTATTTGTCTGTGATACTGCAATGAAATTATCTCTCCTTTTTTCTGATTTTTTACAACTCTGAACAAAAAAAAAAAAAAAAAAAAAAAATTATTATTTGGGCCATNAAAAAAATCTGATTATTGGGTCCATAAAACTTTGTAAATGAGAATAATTAATTTCCTTCTGGTCTGAGTGTTCAGGTCACATCCACACTGGACAATTCTACCAAAAATACTGATCAGCATTAACTATCAAAGGTATTACAGTATAAAGACCTATTTCTTTAGTAAGTAAACACAACATAGTGCTTATGTTGTCTCTATAGAGTATTTCCACTGTATTGATTAAAAACTGTATTTTGATGGTTGAATTTCTTGCTTGTAATCCTTTTCAGAAGCTTTTTATTTTAACCTTGACAGCTGAGTATTAATCTTTTTGTTTCTTGTTCCCCTCCCACTGGCTGAATGTGGGAGGCAGCATTAGTCACTCTTACCTGAGCTGCTGCAGGCTGGTTAGAGAGAATTTCTTTGTAGCACATCCTTAGGAAAAAAAGTGCTTGGAGCCTGAGGAAATACAAGGCAAGCCAGGCTGTTCACCTGATCATCCTGAAGTATTTTAAAATTAATTATCTCATCTTCCCTGTGTGTATGGTGTGGTAATCTTAGTGTTGGCAAATGTTTGGGTGTTTTGCAGAGCTGATTGAGAGCGCGATGTATCTGTACCGTGCCACGAGAGACCCCACGCTCCTGGAGCTGGGGAGAGACGCAGTGGAATCCATAGAGAAAATCAGCAAGGTGGACTGTGGATTTGCAACTGTGAGTGCTAAATCATCTGCCATGTCAGCTGCTAAAAATCAGCTTTCAGAAGGTGTTCTCATGAGTGATGTTTTGCTGTTGAGTCAGGTGATCACTTTGGGCAAAACATGACTTTTTTCCAACAAGCCCCTTGTGTTTCTGTGTGAAGCTGCTCTGGTAACTGCTGGTTGTGTTGCTGCTCATAGCTTCTCTCACAGTGGGCCAAATTGTGTCATGGGCTGCACCAGAGCCCAAAACATGGGAAAGCACCAGCAGCTTCTCCTGCATCTCTAGTAGGTGTTGCAGCTGAGCAGGAAGGCTCCTCCTGCCAGGTGTGTGATTCTGCTTTCCCACTATGCCTTGAAAATCTGATCAAACACACAAGAACTGCAGTGAGGCACTGAGCGATTTCTATAAACTTATTTAATAGAGGATTCCAAACACACTGTCAAGCTCTATTTTACAAACCAATCTTTATAAATATTGGGAATAATATTGGGAAAAGCCTTACGATTTTTTTTTTCCTTAGTGGGGGAAATGATGGGAAGCTCTTCTCCTTGCCCAGACTGAACTGAGGACAAGTTTAGATGTTAGGAAGAAATTCTTCTCTGTGAGGGTGGGGAGACCTTGGCACAGGGTGCCCAGAGAAGCTGTGGCTGCCCCTGGATCCCTGGGAGCATCCAAAGCCAGGCTGGACAGGGCTTGGAGCAGCCTGGGACAGTGGAAGGTGTCCCTGCCCATGGCAGGGGTGGCATGAGATGATTTTTAAGGTCCCTTCCAACCCAAACCATTCTGGGATAAGATACAGGGTGAGTTGGTGTCAATACTGTGCTATTTAACTGAAATTAATTCTAAAGTTGGTTTTATTTTTCCCCCTAAGTTCATAACTTACTGAATGATACAACAGTAATCCACTGCATTTCTTCTCTTGTAGATCAAAGACTTGAGGGACCACAGGTTGGATAATCGCATGGAATCCTTCTTTTTGGCTGAAACAGTCAAATACTTGTATCTGCTGTTTGACCCAGACAACTTTATCCACAATGATGGCTCAGACTTCGATGTGGTGGTCACACCTTATGGGGAATGTGTCTTGAATGCTGGAGGGTACATCTTCAACACCGAGGCTCATCCCATCGACCCTGCTGCCCTGCACTGCTGTAGGAAGCGCAAGGAAGAGCAGTGGGAGGTGAAAGACTTGATAAGGGAATTCTACTCACGGAAGAAAACCAAGAAATTCACTTTAAAAAGAGCTCCTGACCATGGTGAAGGGGAAAATGCAAAAGACCCTGAAGATGCCTCTTCAGAGAAAGCTGGAGAGAAGAGAAACTCTAAGAAAAGCTCACACTCCCTTCTGAGTTGCCCCAGTCAATCTTTTAACTCCAAGCTTGCAGTACTGGGACAGGTCTTCCTAGATAACACCTGATCCTGTTTGCATCATCAGTTTAAATTATTGAACTTGTTTCAGATTCTGGGAATATATTTTTATAGTTTCATAATGGAAACTGTGGTACCTCACAATGTGAATTGTATTATGAAGTGAAACAACTTCCCATTAAATTCTGCTACTGCTCCTTCATAAGCCATGGCTCAGACACCAGCTGTTAATGCTGCAGAGCTGCTGATCTCAAAGCACTTGGTTGCCTGAATATCAAACAGGTGTCCAGAAAGAGAAAGAAATGGGCCTTTTTTATTGCATTTTGTGAGTTTTACAGGCTTACAGAGTCCCCAGCTTACTTCGTTCTGTAAAAATGAGCCTGAGTGGTTCCCTGTCATAAGAGGAAAACAGGGAATTACTGTAGCTTCCCTACAACTCTCTGTGTACTCCATCTTTTATCTTTGGCCACTTTACAAATATGCGGTTTGCCTGAAAGATTGCTGGCCAGTTGAGAAAACCTGTTTATTTTGAGGTGAAGGCTCAGATTTGTAGCTCTGGCAGGTGTGTTGGGCATGAAGGATGGCATGGGGGGAGCAGAGCACTTAGAACATGGAAAAATGCTCGGTTCCCCATGTCAGATCAGTGTGGGTCAGTACCTCCTGTCTGAAAACCACTTTAGTAAATGTCCAGGTAATGTCTGGACAAAAAACTGAGCTGGAGGGTGGACTAGGAAATATTTGATTGACCCTGCAGTGTAGCTTGCTTTCTTTTTAAAGAACCCAACATGCTTATCTTTTGAAATTTCCCAATTTCCTTCCTCTTTTTAACTTCCCTTAGGGCCTCACTTATTTCATGGCACCTCAATCAGTGCCCCAGTTGAGCTGAACATGAGCCGTGCACAAGGCTTGGGTGGAAGGGGACTCAGTCCAGGCTGAAATTTCAGCTTTGCCTTGCTGCAGGAGGCAGCTGAACAGATGTTCATGAACCTCTCGGTGTTCAGCTGACTTGGCAAATCCAAACCTTTAAATACATTATTAGTGTCTTTGCAACAGGTGTGTGCAGTGACCGGGAAGGGATGACCAAGATACTTTCTTTTAAAAGGAAAAACAAAAAGACGGGGGCCTGCTGGAAAGTGAGGAGTCTGGAGCAAGCTGCACACAAGCTACAGTCATTTGAGTGGGCTTAGAGGTACAGCATAAATAAATCCCTGTGGACAAGGAAATACTTAATTACAACTGGACCAGTGCCCAGTCTGTGCTGGTGTGTGGCTGCCTTGAGAAAGTAATTTTTTTGTTGTTTTGACCTGTACTAGTGCTGTAAAGTTAAATAAAATCTGCATTTTACCCTTCAGGGTGGAAATCCTGTTGCAGTTGTGAATGAACTATGGTAAGAGACAATCTCAGTGTTGGACAGGTGTATTGGAAAGATTGGCAACCTACAGAGGTTCTAGTTCTGCCCTTCCCATGGCAGTGGGGATAGCTGCTGACCAGGAATTCTGCATTGACATAGCTCTTGCAGCCATACTGAGAGAGGAACACCCTAAACCAGACAGTGTTGGATGATGGAGCTCTTGTTAGTGGCTCCTTGTTGTCATCATAGGTTATCTTTTTATTTTCCAGCTGTTCACATCTCACACGCTAGACATTGTTTAATCTGCAGAAAATGAACCGCAGGCCTTTTCCAACAGCTTTGCTCAGTGCTGAGTCAGGTTCCCAATCTGTCTCAGCATTGTCCCACCTGCGAGGTAAAGGAAAATAAAGGACATAATGGGGCAGGGGGCAGATCTCCAGCTCAGCAGATCCCTCCTGACCAGGGCATTTTGGTACCCTCATCCAAGAACCTCCAGCAGCAGAACCAAGGCGCTGTAGCCTTGGGATATGAGATTGTTCCTCAGCACAGTTCAGGCTGAGAGAACTCATCTGTCCATGGCTACTGTGAGTAATTAGATGGATCCTGATTACAGATTCACAGATTCATGTAAATTGGAAGGCACCCACATGGATGATCAAGTCCAGCTCTAAGTCAATGGCCCAGACAGGGATTAAATCCACAACTTTAGTGTTATGAGCACCATGCTCAGACCAAGAGCCAATCTCAGATTAGTGCTGGGGGGTGAGTGACTCAGAAATAACACAGGACAGCCTCAACTCTGCCTGTTCCAGTGTTGTTCCATCTTACCAAGCCTTTATTTTAACAAAAACAAACTGCGATAGGACTTCTCAGCGACCCTCTCTTTAAACGGCGAACTGTGTGGCTGGGCCTTGCTGAGGGAAAGGACGGCATCCCGATGGAAATGAAGGCATCCCGATGGAAATGAAGGCATCCCGGTGGAAATGAAGGCATCCCGGTGGAAATAAAGGCATGCCGATGGAAATAAAGGCATGCCGATGGAAATAAAGCGGGGACCAGCGGGAGGCAGAACCGCGGGCTGAGGCGTCCATCCCCCGTCCCTTCCCGGCTCCCTCCCACACGGCGCTGCCCCTTCCGGCCGCCATGTTGGCCGGGCTGGGTTTCGCCGCGGCTGCGCACAGGGCGGAGCGGGCCGAGGGGAGGGTTCGCTGTTTGTGTCCCCAGCGCGGAGGCCATGGCGGCCTTGGCGGGGGGCGGCACCGGGCCCGGCAGCGGCACCGGCGGGGCCCGCGCCGCGACCACCAACATCCTGGCACAGCTGCGGCACGGGCAGCTCAGCGGCCGCGGGCTGACCCGCGGGGCGCAGGTAAGGCGCTGCGGGCCGCCCGCGGNGAGGGGAACCGAGGAGGGCCGCGGGGCCTGGGGCGCCCGTGGGGTTTGGGGCCGGGGGTGCAGCGCCTCCTGCCCGGGCCTCTGCGGAGCCGCGCGGCCGGGGGAGCCCCGCTGGCCTAGCGGGGCCTGCTCGGGGAGAACGGCCGCTCCCAGCCCGGGCTCGGCGCTCCGGAGCTCCCCGGAGGTGCTGGGTTTTGCCCCGGGGCTGGAGGGGCGGCATGGCGCGGGGCGGCACAAGGATGTCCCGGTGCCTTGGTGCTCCGTGTGCTGCCTGCCCGGCCGCAGCCTGGCCGGAGCAGCACGGCCGAGCAGCACAGGCGTTTGCCGAGCCGTTCTCCGCCTCTTCTTCGGTCGGTGTGGCCTTCCCTGCAAAGAAAGGAAGCTCTGCCTGGGACTGTAACAATGCAGCATCGAAATTTAAACGTATTTCCTGGACAAAGGCAGCCTCGTGGTGTTAGGGCTTAGGAGACATTTTAGCTCTGTAACGCAGGTGGTTTCATGAGGAACTGCTCCAGGTCTGTTTCTTATTTGTCATCTTTCCCAGTTGATGATGCTGGGAAATACCAAGGAATGAGAGCAGCTCCCTACCCCCGGCCTGTGCCTGTCGTGTGCTGATGTTGGCTTTTTTTGAGAAGCTGCTCACGGATAATGGACTATTAATTTCTTTTTATGGAGAATAATTGGCATTTACCGTGCAGATTGAATGCAAAATGGTGCAAAGACCTGGAAAATGAAACATGGGATAAAGAACTTACATTCAGGTGGTGATTTGTTGAGCTAAAGTATCTTAAGAGAGGTCAGATGGAATAAAAGATGGCATTTCTTTAATTTACTAGTACAGACAACAGCATTTTCCTTGATTAAGGAATTCTGAGCAATTACTAAGAGAAGATTTGTTCATCATGGATGCCTGTGCCTCATTCTGTAGCAGAGAGAGGTAAAATAAAAGAGTAGGTGATTTTTTACAGCTCTTTTGTCCTTGTTTTGCTGCTTCCTCAGCTGCTAGTTTGGTTAATCCTTAAGAAGAACCAGTAATTTGCATGAACATAAACCTGTATTGACTCTTTCAAAGGAAGGTATTTATGTAAGAATGTTTTAGGAGTGGATTTCCTATCGCACGTGGACAAACTTTGTCTCACTGCCTTACCTGTCCAATTCTGCACTCTTTCTTTCATGCACCTCCTCAGCCACTGCAATTTCAGTCAGGGAAACCTGTGCCAACCTTATGCACATGTGTTGTCTGTAGTGTGGTGCTTCCACCTCTGGGCTTTGGTTTACTTGAAAAATTCAATGGTACTGTTTTTATTTTGGGCTTTTATGCTTTTGCAGTAATCAAGGAAAGTTCTGCTGGTTGCATCCTCTTTATAATGCCCAGGATCGAGATCAGGTTTTTGTTGCTGGGGTTTCATTTTGTTTTGCTTGAAAAATTTTGGCATCCCTATGCTGCTTTGAGAGTTCAAGCTTAGACACATAGAACTCCCAGCAATTGAAAAATACTGTAGGAGGATATTTTAAATCATTTTGTAGAAGAGCATGGAGTGACAGGACAAGAGACAATGGCTTCCCACTGCCAGAGGGCAGGGTTAGATGGGATATTGGGAAGGAATCCTTCCCTGAGAGGGTGGGGAGGCCCTTGCACAGGGTGCCCAGAGAAGCTGTGGCTGCCCCTGGATCCCTGGAAGTGTCCCAGGCCAAGTTGGACATTGGGGCTTGGAGCAGCCTGGGATAGTGGGAGGTGTCCCTGCCCATGGCAGAGGAGTGGGACTGGTTGAGCTTTAAGGTCCCCCTCAATCCAAAGGGTTCTGTGATTCACTTGGACTAAGGCGAGGGAATAACAACTCCCTGAATGATTTTGAGCTTTATAAATTACCTGTCTCTGTACTTTTACGTTGAAGCAGTTTGTGGTCGATCTAAATATAAAACTCTTTGATGTAACTTTTTAAGAAGGATGAGGCAGTTTTGGCTGCTTTCTTTTTTTTTTTTTTCCCCAAGGTCTATTTTTTTATCAAAACATTCCCTGTTTTCCTGCTGTTGACTCCTCAGTGGCAGCGTGGGAGCCCTTGCTTACATTTCTGTACTAATCTGCTCCTGAAAAGCCTGAGAACAGATAAAGCTGCTGTGTAGGGGTCTAGAGCAAGTCATGAGAGTGTCCTTGAAGCTTTTCGACCTATCTTTTGGAAAGAAGTTTTGGGTCATGTGCCGCCTGGACTGCACTGCTGGTGTCCTGTGAGGAGGGGAAACCCTTCTCAAGATGTTGATCCAGGGAGATTGGGGAACACAGTTCCTTGCTGGGGTGCCTGCCATGGGCAGCAGTGGCATTTATCCCTAAACAAAGCTTTGTGTACTATTCTTAGGTGATCTCAAGATCCATTTTTGTGTGAGGAAAGTAGGGGCTTATCTGTGAGCTGGGAAGGATCGCTGTTGACAGGCCTACATCTGAAAGTTCATCACATAAAAGCATTTTTTGACAGCAACAGCCCCCTGAATATCTGGCAGTTTTGAGGTCAGCTGAGCCTCTGAAATCTGGATCCCTGCATGTTCCTGCTGTGCTCACCTACCCAGAGCCACAGCTTCCTTGCCAGTTGGTGCCTTGCTTCATTATTAATAATAAATTATTCAGAGAAGGGCAACAGAGCTGGAGAGTCATTCATATGAGGAGTGGCTGAGGGGCTGTAAGGGCTCCACTTGGAGAAGAGGAGGCTCCAGGGGGAACTTCTTGCTCTCCACAACTCCCTGACAGGAGGGTGCAGCCAGGTGAGTGCTGAGCTCTGCTCCCAGGGCGCAGGGACAGGATGGGAGGAAATGGCCTCAAGCTGCACTTGGGGAGGTTCATGTTGGACATCCAGAAGAATTTATTCGTGGAAAGGGTTGTCAGACATTGGAAAGGGCTGCCCAGGCAGGTGGTGGTGTCCCCATCCCTGGAGGTGTCCAAGGAGGGCCTGGCCATGGCACTTAGTGCTCTGGGCTGAGTGACAAGGTGGGGATCTGGCACAGGTTGGACTCGATGGCCTTGGTGGTCTTTTCCAGTCTAAATGATTCTGTGCTAAGACGTTGATTAGCTAAAGCAGATTTCAGTAGATATTGCCATTATTTGTTCCTGTATCCGATTTGCCCATATTGCTGGCATCAGCCGCTGCCCTGGACACAAGCCTCAGCATTGGTATCAGATTGCATAACCTTGCATCAGGGTTTGCCTGCCCTGAGCACAGTCAGTGCCAGGGGCTGTGCAGGTGCTGGTGAACCAGCAGCAGAGCAACTTTCCAGAAGTGACACATTTTCCAATAAGGAAGAATCTTGGTTGTGAGGCTCCCAGTGTACTGTCCCTCTCCATGTGTCACAGGCACTTGACAAGGGTTTGTGCCACTGTTCTTTGAAGGCCAAGAACACTGGCTCAGCTGATCCAGCTCAAATCCCCTTAGCAAGAGGGTACACACTTCATGTGCTGCAAGCCAGCTGTGAACAACATGGATATGGCATGAAACCAGAAGATATTTAGGTACAGCTCTGGGAATCCCTGTAGACAGAGCAGTGTAATAATGGACTAACCAAGGATTTGTTGCCAAACTAACGTGCTCCTGATGCAGCCCCAAGAACTGAGCGTCAGCACTACTCTCACCCTCACAGCATTGCCAAGACTTAGCTGAAACAATCAGAATGGCAAAAAAAAGAGTCCATTTTTCCAGTTGTATTTCATGCTTTGCTATCCCTAGGAATAGACACTTTAGCAGGATAGTCACTATCCACTCTAAAAAAAGCTCTGTGGAAGGAAAACATTTTCTTCCTCAGACGTCTAGATTTCCACCTCCTGCCATTGCAGGTTATCAGCGGGAGTAGCTTCTTAACTCTGGGAAAAGATTTTGTTTTTGAGTCAGTTTTTTGTTTCCTCCTTACAACAGTACCAACAATACAACATTCACGTGAATATAATCCACTTGAGTAGCTCTAATTGTGTGGGTGTTAGCAGGCTTAGGCCTCTTCAGCAGAGGACAGTGAGGGAGTGTTGGAAAGCCGGGATGTGTTTTTATTATGTAACAGGACCAGAGCTCTGCCATGCACTAGAAATGATCCAAAATTGATTGTATTGGACTTAAATAGTCTTATTTTTTTGTAGGGCTGAAGATGAGTGAGAAGAAAAATGTAGATGCGATACTCTTTATCCCTCTGCTTTTTCTTAGATAGCCCGACAGATTTTTTTTTTTCTTTCAAAATGAATAAAAGGAGAAACTTAGGCAGTTCCAAGGAAAAGTAAATCACTGAGGAGTTAATATAATTTTACATTCTAGTTGGTATATTATTCTCTGAGGGTAAGATCAGCTCTGTTCAGATCTGGTAGATCTTGCAGTGGGTTTGGAGAGCTGCTGGTGTCAAAGGCCTGTGTTGAAATTGTCCTGCTCTGGGAAGTGCTGTGAGCATTTGAGATTCAGGAGACCTATTTCTTGTCTTGATAGATCAGCTCTTCCAGTTCCAGCGAGTAGAGCTGTTGTCTGGGAGTTGTGGGAATGGTTAGGCCTGGCTGGAAGCTGTGGCATGTTTTATCCTAGGACAATGTGTCCCTGGGTCCATGCCTTGGGTTGGCAGGAGAAGGGATGAGAGGCCCCATCCAGGGCTGGGGAGGATGTGGAACAGTAATTAAGGGAATCTTGATTGGCACTTCAAGAATCAAGAAGCTGGAAAGAGGCTGGACATAGGTGCTCTTACACAGACTTCTCCCAGCAGTTTCCTTTTATGAATAAAATCTGCGGCTCTGCCCTGTGTTTGATCAGAGCTGAGCTGGTGACTGACCACAGTGTGTTCTGTCTCGGAGCTGCAGGGCCACGGTTCTCAGCTTCTCCCTTGGAATGCTTTCCAGAATCGCTCCATGGGCCAGCAGTTGTGTTCCTGCAGAAGCTGTTGTGGTAAAACCAAAAGTTGCAGGGTCTTTTACCTTGGTTACAGGCTTTTGTGGGAAAACTTCTGTGAGGATTGAGACAGCTTAGCCAGGCTGATGGATGGCTGTTAGTGACTGGAAAGGAAAATGCAAGGAAGAGCTGGGATGGTGGGGCACTCCCCAAAATCCTGAATGATCATTCTCCTGGCAGTCTGTCAGATGACTTCATAAGTTATTACTGTTCAGAGGAAAATTAAATATTTAATTGCACAAATATCAGTTTCCTGGTTTTTTTTGAAAGGTACAGCCTAAAAGGCTTGAAGGAAAGGATATGGAAAGGCTTCAATTTTATTGAACATACATAGAGATACATGTTTGTATCTCTTTGTTGAGATCCATAATCTTGTGCCTGTTTCCTTTTAAACTTTTAGGACATTTGAATATACACTTCAGAAGTGGTCATGGAAAATACCAAGAATGGAAATTCTGCTTTTCTTAAAAGCAGTTCCAGTCTTAATGTATGGTTGCAATGAAAAATTAAATTAAAAAAACCTTCTAAGTGATGTGTCATAGCTGTGAAGTCTATCACAGCAGGAACCCTTTAGTGCTGTGAAGGATGCCTGGACACCTGAGTCACTGCTTCTGCTTTCTGAAAGATGACAGCAAACGCCCTCCTGTAGTGAGTGCTCAGCAAGGCAGTGAAATGTTTGAAGGGTAAAATGTGAAATAGAGACACAATTACATCAGGAAACTATTTGCCATGCTCTGGAGAGCAAAGGGGAGGATTAGCTCCTGGTATTTCTGCTGCTGTCATGCGCTCCTGGGCCTTCAGTTTGTTGGCAGTTTTGGGAAGACACGGAGAAGTGTCACTGACCACAGCTCAGCAGAGGGGTGGAGGCAAGGATAGGAAAATCAGAGCTTTGCTTTGTAGGGCAAGGAAAATTGTTACAGTGCAGGAACACGGGTTCCCTCACTGAAATGGGAAGGGATTTTGGGAGCAGCTTTAGCTCCAAGAGATCTCGGGGCAGTAAGAAATGTTTTGGCAATGCTGGTGACAAAATGCTGAGCATGTGCCAGGGCATGGACACAGGGCAGGGGGAAAGAGCTGCTCCTGTGCTGCTGGAGAGGCTGTGCCTGGGGGATGAGCGAAGTGGAGGGGCAGGAGTGAAAGGGAAGTTAAACTGATCAAGAGGCAAATATTAACATACAACTTCATGAAGATTTAGCTATTATTCGTAATTATTTATCAGCCATCATGCAAATGGGTGCTGTCAGGGGAGATTTAGGCTGGATATCAGGGAAGGGTTCTTTCCCCAGTGGGTGCTGGGCACTGCCCAGACTCCCCAGGGAATGGGCACAGCCCCAGAGCTCCAGGAGCATTTGGACACCACTCTCAGGGATGCACAGGGTGGGATTGTTGGGGTGTCTGTGCAGGGCCAGGAGCTGGGCTGGATGGTCTTGGAGGTTCCTTCCAACTCAGGAGATTCTGTGCTTCTTATTCTATCGTTTTTGAAAGGATTTAAAAGACAGGAGGATTAGAAAGAAATTTAAAAGAAATATTTAGAGCTGTATGCAGTGTCTTTATTCAGCCCTTTGCATACTTTCAAGGAAAATTATATACAAAAGTTATTTAAACTGTAGTAGGAAAGTGTTCCTGTGGTATTTAACAGTCCTTGGAGTAATCTCCTGGGAAATCCTGGGCTCCAGTTCCTTGGGAGCCTCTAAGGAAAAAAATACTCAGTCTGTTCTACCTTACAGTCATGGGTGGGCTGATGACACGTTTTTATCTCTGCACGTAAATCCTCTCCAAGGTCTTTGTTTGCCCTTCCAGCAAATCTGCTTTGCCACAGCTTCGTGGCGCAGCTGGAGCAGGGGGACATGGATGATCCCGGTGAGGTGGTGATCCCTGGCTGGGGAAGAGCATCGGGAAACCACAGGTGTAAAACCAGGGTTGTACAGACAGGTTTGGGCTGGGGCATAGCTTGGGAGCTCTGGAGGAGCTGGCGTGTGCTGCTGTGTTTTCAGGGATCTGCCTGGGATGTAACCATCCTGGAGAGCCCCAGTGTGCCATCCATGGGTTTCTCTGTGAGCCAGAACTGGGATGTGTTGCAGCAATCCGGGAAGTGACCACGTGGACTCTGCTGTTGGTACCAGTTTGGTTTGCTGTACCTGGATCTTAGGGAGGCTTGGATGCTGCTGCTTTTGTTTTCCCAATAACTGATCCCTGTTCTGTCGTGTCCGAATGCATGTAGGGTGTGATAATTCCAAACCCAGCTGCCAGCACTTGAGGAGGTCCTGGGTTACCCAGCTGGGCTGCTATAGCCTCTCCTTCTTGCTAGATAATACCTGACTTCTCAAGTTTAGTGTGCAAGATTTCAGGTATTTTATCCAGAGCTTTTCAGTGAATAAAGAAAATCAGTGTTGGATTGCAATTTTCCTGCTTGAATGAGACCAAAACATGCCACAGACGAAAGGAGCCCCAAATCAGCCCCCAGTGCTGATTTTGATGACTATTCAGTAAAATTTGCCCAAAAATAAAACCAGTTTTGCATAAATGAAAAACATCTACTAGCTGCTGTTACAGAAAACAAGAGATGCAGTTTTAAACCAAAATGGCTGTAAGGAAAGACAGCTCCGTAAAGTCTGATTGAATTTTAATCCCTTCACAGAATCCAAAATCTTTGCATTGGCAAATACCACTCAGCCACAATGGAAATATCCAGAGCCAGGATAGCCTCAAGTACAGAGCGCAGGGACCACAAGCCAGAGCTTGCAGTGAAACCAAAGATGTGTTGAATCAAGAGAAAGAAAATTTCTTTTTTTGTTATTTTTTTTTCCTTTGAAAGCAGTTAAAAGATGATGAGAGCAAGGAAACATTTGCTTCACTCTTTCAGAATTTCATTCCTTCAAGTTTCCTGTGGCTGCCTTTCAGAGCCTGGGGCAGGGAGAGGAAGCCCTGCTCATACAGAAATGGGAATGAAGATGGATCAGATGGATCCTGCCCCAAACCAAGAAACATATGTGTGATTAACAGTGTGATGTTAAACCCAGCACAAAGTTTTAATGTTAATTAAAGGTTTTTGGCCTTCCCTGAGAGCATTTAAGTGCTGAATTCTGCTCTGTGCTACTGGAATCTGAGATTGCAGCCCGTGCACGTCATCTCTGCCTGTGGTATCTTCCACATCAGCTGGAGCTGGAGAGTTGGACGCTTTCCCTGGCATTTTGCTGTGTGCTCTTTGCACTTTACCCAGCAATTAATCCTGTTCCTCCCACTGCCTGTGGGGTTTGTACTCCTCCCACACCTGCGATGGGGCAGTGGTAGAGCTCCTTTGGCTCATCCTGTGCTTGGTATCCCAAGGAGAAATGGAAATCTGTGACTTCCAAGGAGCTGACCCAGAGTCCAAATGATGAGAAGATATTTTGGCTTTTTGCTTTTGTCCTTTGTTATTTCTCCTTCTCAGAAGGAATCTCTGTCATTCTCCAGCAGTGCTGATTGATTCCTCTGATTCAAAAATCAGAAAGCAGGGAATCTTTAAAAACTGATGAGAATTTTATATCCCAGGTGTGCTCATGCTGCTTCAATCACTGCTTGTAGCAAGAAAACCTGGTACTTCAAGACCCCTGAAGTTCTTATTTACCTAAAAATTTAGGTATTTCGTCAGGAAAAGAATCCTCAGTATTTGGGAGTCTTACAAAGGGGGTGAGGACCCACATTGCCAGGCTGAGTTCTCAGCTTGCATCAGTTTTGCCATATAGCAAGCAGAGAAAAGGGTTAAATTCTCAGTGAGAAATTGGAGTATATTTGCATATAATTGTCTAATCAGGAACTGAATGGCCCTTTGGAATTGTGCACTGAGCTGTGTCTGAGAATGATGTCTTGGCTGAAACAAAAAGCAAGATTTAAGCAGGTGGGAGGGAAAGTCACTTAATCACAGAAAGGTGCAGAATGAGAGCAGCATAGGGGTTTAGGCCTAGGAGTAAGAGCAAACTCATAAATGTGTCAGGGGAGGGTTAGGTTGAATATAGGGAATGTTCTTCCCCCAGAGGGTGCTGGCACTGCCCAGGCTCCCCAGGGAATGGGCACAGCCCCGAGGCTGCCAGAGCTCCAGGAGTGTTTGGACAGAGCTCTCAGGGATGCCCAGGGTGGGATTGTTGGGGTGTCTGTGCAGGGCCAGGAGCTGGGCTGGATGATCCCTGTGAGTCCCTCCCTGCTCGGGACATTCTGTTTTCTAACTTTTAGCTTGAGGTGCTGACCAGAGGACTGGGGTTTTCTTTATTTTGTTGTTTTTATTTGGAGGGCATATAAAATGTTCATGAATCCAGGCAAAAATCCTGCTGGAATTGTCTCCTTTGCCTTCTCCTGTGTGCAAGGATAAGTCCCTGTATTGGGGTTGGTGTAGGTACCTCTGAAGTATCAGAGAGGAAGGGAGTTAAGTTTTGGTCGGCATTGACTGGATGGTGAATTTTAATTAAAAGCCCTAAACTCTTCCTTGACAGCTTCTGCTGGCATTAACCTGGAAGGATTCAGGCTTCAAAATTTCTTGTGTGGATTCTAAGCAGAATATTTTAGAATATCTTGTGTTGATACTTAATTTTTTTTTTTCAGATGTAAAATGTTGTAATGAATTTTTTTTTTTTAAATCTTTGGGGAGACAGAGGAAATGGAAAGAAGTTTGGACAACTACAGTAGCAAATGCAAAGGTGTTCCTTTCTGTGATTGCAGTTTCTCAGGATAATGCCAGTGTTGTTCTATGGATTTAGCTGACGATCTCCATTTACAACCAGCCCAAGACTACAGAGGGAATTTTCTCTGTATCTTTGATAGGTTCCTGCTTGTAAATCTTCATGTCTTGGGTCATTGCTGTGACCAATAATGACTTCAGGGACTTGGCTGAGGAAATACTCCTTTCTAGCTGAATGCATCAAGTAATGAAGCCTTTCCATCCTCAGCGTTCTACACCTTAGACCACTGTAATTTGAGATAGTGGCAGGGCACCCATTTCCTCCTTCACTGACCTATCAGTTGGAGTTCTGCTAATGGAATTGTTTAGAGACTAATGTGTTCCTATTTTAAAATAAACAATCAATATAAAAATACAGAATGAGATTATGTGCTCTAAATGACATCTGCTCTAAGTCCTGTCCTGCTTAAGATACTTTCCATCTGTAAAATTCTGCAGCTACCTACCCTGGATAAATTGCACGGAAAGAAGTGCTGTATTTTGTAAGCTCTTTTTCCAGGAAGGTGATAAGGTTATTTTCCTGGTTATGAAGCATTTGACACATGGGAATTACATTTTTCCTTCGTTGCAGATCACAGAGGCCTTGTTGAAGGAAAGAGATAAGCAAGCAAAATGGAATGGGATCCCCTTACTGTTGCAGAAGCTGTATGAGCACAGCCACCCAAACAGCGACTTCTCCCAGTGCCAAAGCATCCTAAAGGTACTGGCTGCCCTCTTCTTCCTAAAGCTTGGCATCATTTTGTTGTGGTTTTCTTGAAAGTCTACTATGATCATATTCTGTTCGTTTTTGAAGCTGTCTGCATGGTGGTATCTGTCAAGGATTGTCTGGGAGGTGAGAGTTGGGGATTCAGGTAATGATTAGTCAGTGGATCACACAGATGGTGGAAAATAATTGTGTCTGTACTGATGAACACTTTTGTTTTTGAACCATCTCTTTAATTTTTTTTCCTACTTGCAGGAAATTTCTCCTCTCCTTTCGATGGAAGCCATGGTTTATGTCACAGAAGACAGAAAAGCTGCTCAAGAGTCCAGTTTCCCAAACACATACACATTTGACTTGTTTGGGGGAGTCGATGTAAGTGTGTTTTTTCAACAGTATCAAAAGATCTGCATGATGATCATCCCATTGAGAAATCTCTTCATTGTGGTCTTTGAAGCTTCTAAATTCAAGCTACAGAATGACTTTACCAATTTGATGTTGAGCTTTAGAATTTTGCTTCTTTCTGTTAATCAAAATAGGAAAAGGGTGCATTTTTCAAGGTGTTACATCCAAAGCAAGGTGCTTTTTCTTGCATGATATAGAATATCTAGCTATTTCTTTAGTCAGTCCGTTTTTACCTTAAAAAAAGATGACACCTTTAGTTCTGAGTGGAAACGGTTTCAAATGATTCCTAGTTCAGAGTTAAAATAACACAATTGGCACTGGAGCACTGAGAATTCCACTTAACACTGGGGGATCTGTCTTAGCCAGGTTGTTATTGCCTCATGTATGGCAAAGTTTTTTTAAACAGAACTGGAAGGTTTCTGTGGACATTTTGGCAATTTGTCATTTTGTTTATTTGTTTTAATTCTACATTGCACAAATACTTGTTTGCTTAGTTTTATGGTGCCCGACACTGGCTTGGCTTTCATGAGAAATGTATGATTTGTATTTTCCAGTGAACTAATTGACACACTCTTTTTATTTAGTTGAACTAAACAGATCTTGCTATTTATTTCTTGTTACACTTAGCATGCTTTTACTTAAGTAAAACTGCTGTTTATGTTGTTTTGAAATGAACACTGCTTTAGTTGCTGGTGTGTTGTCAGTTGAGGGCAAAAGCCTTCAGCTACCCAGGCAATTTAGAACACTATGAAAATGTTCTAAATTTCCCTTGTTTATAAAGGGAAGTAGTGGTACTTCCTGTAGGAATGATTTTAACATAATGCACAGCATGTATGAGTGTTGAGGACAGGTTGTTTTATTGGGTTTGGTTGGTTGGGGTTTGGTTGGTTTTTTCCCTTTGAGCTGAAGATGGTGAATATCAGATCCACTATAATTACCTGGTGCTGTGATCAGAAATTTGGCTGATAGAGGTGGGTTTAATGTAATTAAAGACAGAAGCCAGTGCTATGTGTTTTCAAAAATCCTGCTCTAGAATGTGAAAGGGAGGAAGTTTGATCTGCTGGTGCTGTGTGTGCCATGTGCTGATTTGATTTTGCAATATTTTGAGCTGTGGAACATGAGTAACTTTGAAGGACACTAAGTTTGCAGTGTACTCTCTAGGCTACAATGTGTGATAGTTAAAATATTTTTGGATTCTGACTACCTTTGTATCAAGGAAGAACAAAACCACCTTGGTGTCTCCTCCCATTATATGAATCCATGGAAAATACGATCTGAGAGTGCCAAGACATGAAGTGATACACAGTCCTCATGAATTTTATACCTGAATTTAACCCCATTCCAAGAAATCTCATAATTCCCTTTCTGTTATTTGTGTTCCTTTTCTGCCTCTGGTGAGAGGCAGAAAACACAAGCATTAAAGCATAAGCCCATAAAACCCAAACCTTGAGGTGTGCATTCTGCTCCTAAAACACAATCCATTTATATGAGATCTGTCATGTTTCTCTACCCTGTTGACACTACAGCTACTATTACAAATACTGCAGGAAAATGTATATTCCTCTTTAAAGTTTCCTATTTATTTGTCAGTGCTTAAAATGTGACCTCTAGTGATGTCACGTGGTTTCCTCTGCGCCTGGGTCAGTAGTTCATTAAAAGAAGGGTAAAGTTAAGATGGGACAAATAAAGCAAGTTGTAAACTCTATGTATCTGGTGAGTTGGCATTGACTGGGTGATGCCTGCATTGCTGTTAACAACTTTAAACTGAATTTTAAAACCAGGGGCGTTTGCAGTACTTCTTGCAGAAGTCATCAGTTCCTTCTGTTTGCCAACTTTCATTTTTAAATAAAGTGCTGTTTTTTCAAATGTTTTAAGCTAAACCAGTGATATAGACTAGAGCAACTAAAGATCAGTTCTACATCAATCAGAACCACAGTCCTAACCTTGGAAAGCTGATGGTTACATTCCTTAAATAGATGTAGAAATGCAAATACACATACAAGGTCCTAGCCACAAGCTGAAGGTGCTGAGATTAAAATCTGGAGCTGTAAATTCTGTTATGTCTGGACCTGAAATTTATTTGAAGCCCAGAAAGATCCAGAGAAAGCCTTTGCAAAATTTGCATCTCTTTGCAGATTATTGCTAAAGATTCCTTATTTTAGGAGATTTGTGATTGCCATCCTTGATGTTGTCTGGAGGCATCTGAAATTACGTTCTTTGCAGGCTGAAACTCTTTAAAACTTGCCAGTGGGAGATTGTTTTGTACAGCTCTTACTGTTTCTTCAGGGTAAATGCACCTGTAATTTGTCAATGTGATTTTGACACCAGTGGGGGTTTGATTGTAGAGCCTTCATTATTCACCTCTGTGACTTCAGTAGAGACAGGTTTGGGTTTATCACTGACAAATTAATTGGTTATTTGTATCTCTATGAGCATTCCCCTAATTCTTCGTCTTATTTTTACAGCTTTTAGTAGAAATTCTCATGAGACCAACTCTTATTACACAGAAAAAGAAGCAGAAAAGTAAGTAAATAGGTGGTTTATCTCTTTCCCCCCCCCCAAATTTTGCCTTGTGTTTCTATTTCAGACAGAAATGGTTCTATTTTTCTGTTATTGTCTTTCCATCCCAGCAATTTCCTGTTGATTCATTTAGGAATGAATCATTGGTTTCTTTGTTCTCCGTGGTACTGATTGGTGCTGGGATTTGGGAGAGTCACCTGTTTCTGGGCACAGTTCCGGAGATTCATGGACTCAGCACAACATACTTGTCTCAAAGCACTAAATCTGCAATCAGTTGGAAACTCCTATTGTTCCTGTGGCTACAGCTACAGTGAAAAATTATTAATTATAAGCCACAAAACTTTGTTTATGTAATAGGAGCTACAGAGATTGTGAGATGACTAGGTCAGGAAAAGAGCACACATTTTGTTATGTGACTACTCATTTCCTCATTGCCATAAGGAGAACTTGCCAGGGGGGTGCAGTGGCTTCAGCTCAACTTTCCTGCTGGAGCAGCTTTGCTCTGCAGTGTTTTCATTTCCCCTGCTTGGGATTCTGCTGGTTCCCTGAGCCCTCCTGAGGAAAGGGAATGTCGTGGTGCACCCTGTGCCCATCAGCCAGGGAACTTCAAAGGCGAAGCGACTTGAACTTGAGCTGTAGGCAATTGTAGTTCTGTACTGAAAACACAAATACTCAAATGCTGCAGTAAAGCAGATTGAAAGGTTTTCTATGAAGTCGAGGTGCTGAGAAAACAGCATGAATTTCCAGTGGAGAAAACTGCATGAACTCTCATTTCTTTCCCCCATACAAAATTAATTTAGCATGTGCACAGATCAGGTGCAGAATGTTTCTTGTGATTTCTATCCTGTAAAGCAATTGCATGTATGTCTGAGCTAGCAGCCTGAAATTGTCACCCATTCCATAGCTCTCCATGTCCCTCCCATGGGCATGGGTGCTCCTTGGCAGGGTACGGCTGGTGACTGTCTGCTCTCTCCTTTGCAGTAAGTGATGACCTCATCAAGGACTGTTTAAGCATACTGTACAACACCTGTATATGCGTAAGTACAACTCTTCTGCTGGTCACTTCTTATATTTGCTGCTTGATAAGACAGCAGGCTCTTTTAAATGTAATTTAAACCTAGTCTGAAGCTTTACATTAAAATTCCTTCAGTTAAATACAGGACTGCTCTGTGTTTTGATGTGTTACTCAAATGATTTGTTTTCTTAGCCACATTGTCAAGCTTAAGTTCTCTTGTTTGGATCTTTCTGTGTTTCCACAGGAAAGCTGTGCCAGCCTTTGTTATGTTCCATCTTAAAATTTGAAGCTGGGAATGGATGCCTGTTAAGCCCAGCTACAGCTGGCGTTGTTCAGAGCTGGGGCTGGCAAAGGGTTTTAAATTTGATCCTGCAACTGTGTGTGCTGGATTTCAGTTCAGTCATGTAAGATCAGTGCTGGGTTAAAGGAAGGTGCTGCGTTAAAGGCCTCATACCTTGTCATTAGAATCCTGAAGCTAAAAGCAAAGGCCTCAGATTATGCATGCAGGGAACATCCTCAGGATTGTTTACTTCATCACACACCTCATTATGCCATAACCTAGGGAACATTGTTTAACAAAAATTAAAAAAAGAGCCAGTTAGTGGCTTGGAGCTCTTCCAAAAACATCAGTCTAATCTCCAGAGTTTGAGTTTTAATAGAGCATGTCTCACTGATAAGGATCTGTGTACACATGGGAGAGGGAAGAGAGGGAATGCTTTTTTTCTTGGCTTGGATGCTTTATTTTTTCAACTGCAGGTAGTGCAACTTTTACAAACTGTGAATAGCATGATATGCTAATAAACAAATTTGCAATTTCTAGGCTAGGTGCTGTTTTAATTCACTTTGGTGTTACTGCTGTCTCTTGGATAAGAAGTGTCCAGGATCACAGAAATGGTGGGAGGCTGTGGGCAATATTAACTGTTCTTACACTTCCCTGTAAATATTGGGGGATTATCTGAGCTCGTCTGGTTCTGTGAGCACTGCGAGGATGTCAGTCAGGTATAAAACACCACTTTGCAAGCATTGAGGATGCAGTTTTAAGTTCCAGGAAAGCCTGGCTGTGCTCTCAGCAGAGCTCAGAGCATGAAAGGCAGCCTTAAATTCAGGTTTTCATGCCTCAGCCTGACTTTGGGCAGTTCATTTAGGCTGCCTTTGATCCGGGTCTGTGCTGAGGGTTTAAGAGCTGCTGTGTTTGCATACCATGGCATGGGGCTGGTCACAGTTTGTATGGCAAAGCAGAGCCAAACCCCTCTGGTGTGTGCCCAGGCAGGCAGGGTTTGCTTTCGATTCAGACAAGAAAACAACTGCCTTGAGGTGAAGCCTCTCATCCTGGTGTTGTTGCAGGCGCCATGTTGACTTCAGACAAGGACTGGAGATGGTTTTGGTTGCCATAAACACAAGGTTTCCTGGTTTCAGGAGTAGCTGACTCAGTCCCACATCATCTGAGGGCTGTCCTGCGTGTGCTGTGCCGTGTGGTGCTCAGGGTGGGCTCTCACAGGGTCTGTGTGTGCTCATTTCCAGACGGAAGGCGTCACAAGGCGACTGGCAGAGAGAAATGATTTTGTGTTGTTCCTGTTTACACTGATGACAAACAAAAAGACATTCCTGCAAACTGCAACGCTCATTGAAGATATCTTGGGAGTGAAAAAGGTTAGTTACTGGGTTCTCAATATTATTTGTATGGCTTTTCAGCCCAGTAGAGGCAAGAGAGCTGTGTCTTTGAAGAGTTGCTGAAGATCATCCTCTAAGCTGCCATTCTTACTGCTTGTAGCTTATTTGAAACCTGATTGTTCACAGTGGTAATTAACTTTAATCACTTCTCATAAAGAAGCCAAACTATTCGTGTGGCGTCAGACTTGCAGTGCTTTCACCCAGCTCAGATAATGATGGGTGCTGAGTCTCCATGATCTGAGTGTCGCACTGTCATTAAAATACAGCCAATTTTTCCAATAAAGAAAATGAACCTCATATAAATTCAGTTTTCATCTTTGCCTGCTGATTACATTTCACATATTTTACTTGTTTTCCTGACATCTGGGAGGCTTCCTGTGTATTCCTTGGCATTTGTAACCTCTCTTAGAAGCTGTAGGCTGGGGAAATAGGACACTTAAATCTTCTGCACGAACCTGGCTATTGAGCTTATTTGCCATCATCATTGCAACTCAGTGCCCTGATGTGATGCAAGTAGTGTATTAGAGGTGTAACCTTGGGAAAACCTTGACTGGAAAATGTCTGTATACTTTTTGTGGAGGAGGTCAGGAGTCTGTAGCTTGATGCTTTATTATTTAGAGTGAGGTTGAGGTTGATGTACTTCCTAATATAGGAAACAACCTTAGTTTATCTGAACAAAAATTGGGTTTTCTTCTGAAAACTGTTTTCAACATCTTTTTATTAAAAAGAGCTGATGAAAAAACAGAAATAATTTAGAAGTTGATTCTTATCTGTGAGTTTCAGAGAAAAGACAGGACTGAAAAAAAAAATTGAAACCTTCAATATCTATATATAATTCATGTATTAAGTTGTGGTTTTGTGGGTTTTCAGTTAAAAAAGGCCCCCAAACTTAATGTGACTATAAAAATAGTATTTAAAACATGGATATCTGTACTTATGGAATTGCTAAGCCTGACAGCAGTTGTAAATCCCAGCTGCTTTCAGACTCTTCACTTGCTTCTCCTTTGCTAACACTGGCATAACCCAGAGAGCTCCCCAGGGAGCTTCTGCCTATGCCTGCATTCATGTATTGACCATCACGTGTGACTTAGCTGGTGTTGCCTCCTCCAGGAAATGATCCAGCTGGATGATATTCCCAACCTGGCGAGCCTGGTGTCCAGCTTTGACCAGCAGCAGCTGGCCAACTTCTGCAGGATCCTGGCTGTCACCATCTCGGAGCTCGACACAGGCAGTGATGACAAGCACACACTGCTGGCCAAAAATGCCCAGCAGAAAAAAAACCTGGGCCCTTCCCGAGCTGAAATTAATCAAGGTAATTGTTATGCTGTGGACAAATCAGAATAATCTCAGCAATGTATAAAGTTTTCCTCTCTCAATGTCACGTAGTGTTATGTTTCTGGAGGATGTTGAAAGTGTTGTGTCTTACAACGCATTTTTCTTTATTCACTCCCCTCAGATTGTTTCCAGGAAACAATCTTTCCTGTTAATGAAACTTTGTAGCTTTTGGTTTCACATGGTGTTGCTAATTAGGTGGGTTAATTTCTGTCATTTCAGCATGTTCTGAGTGGCTTAAAATAATTGGATTTGTTTTCTATGCCTCAGCCATATCCATGAAATTCCCATTAGCAGCTCTCAGTAATTCTGTCCTCCCTAAAATATGAATTCCTGAACTAAAACTGCATGCAGTGTAGTTGCTGTTGGAGCAGTTCCTTCTCTGATTTTATCTGGTGTCCTGAACAGGATGTCTGTCTTTATCAAAAAGATAAGTGTCTTTAATATTAATTGTGTTGCCCAGTGTTACCAAACCAGCCTTGGAAATCTGTGGGTCTAATCTCAGCTTTAATTTTGGGCACAGTGCAGGTTTCCTTATTTTGCTGAGTACTTCTCAGGTGCAGAAGTCTTGCCTAGAAGGATGAGTAGGAATTGAAGAAAGTTAACTTAAAGTACCTTCAAATGTAGAATCTGCTGTTTTCAGCTCTTACTGTGCTGAAAAGCTTTTGGGTTTCTGAAGCACATATTTGCATAGGCCCATGCCAAGGAAATGTTTAGCTAATAATTTTTTATGGGCACAATCAGAGACCAATTCTAAGGCTGTACAGTGTATTCTATTTTAAAACATTTATCAGGGAGCTTTTTCTTTCAGAGAAGAAACTCTTTCATGTAATGTTCATGGCCAAATTCTTTGTCCTTTTCTACTTGCCCCTGCAAGTGTGAAGTGAAGCCTTAGCCATGTATCTTAAATAAACATCCTGTAATGAAGTTCTTCTTGAAGGTAAAATGCACCTCCCCAAATGTTTTGCAGAGCAGTGACTCCTGTCCTTGTGCTGCTCTTTCTAAGGGTGCAGTTCCACAATTTAAACCCTCACACCTGGGGCTGCTGTGGTTTATTCTCTGTCTGTTTTGCTCCATGAAGAACTAATTCAGGGAACTGCTACTTAAAAAGCTGACAGGTTTCCTTCCAGCTGCTGCCGTGAGCCAGTTCAGTTGCTACAGACCAATGCCACAGGAGGGAAAACAAAGGAGAAAAGGGGAGGTGGAGCTGCCCTTCCAAGAGCTGCTGCTTTACTTCTGCCAGCTTAATTTTCAGCCAGATGAATTCCTTGATATGGTTGGAAAACAACACGGAATTGTTCCTGGGGTAGAATTCCTGGATGCTCTCTTCCACTCCGTAATAGGAGAGTGCACTGAATTCTTCCATCTTTGGATCTTCTTAACCAGATCTTTTTAGCCATACACTTCTGTATCCCTAAAGTAGATGTTTTGGTGTCTTGTGATCTTAAATTGTAATAAAACGATTTCTTTTTTTTTTTTTTTTTTTTTTTTTTTTTCAGCCACGCTTCTGAATATTCCAGGCTTCATCGAGAGATTGTGCAAACTGGCCACACGGAAAGTGTCTGAAACAACAGGGACTTCCAGCTTCCTGCAGGAGCTGGAGGAGTGGTACACCTGGCTGGACAATGCACTGGTGCTGGATGCGCTGATGAGAGTGGCAAATGAAGAGGCAGAGCAGAGCAGTACAGGTACCTGACTTGCATTCTTGCATTCCTCCAACCACCAGCAGCTGATGCATGTCTTAACCTTCTTCAGGGTTTGCCATGTGTTGCTTCTCCTTTCAGCTGGTCCTGATCCCCCTTTTCTTGTATGGGAGACTCACATTTAGGTCTGACTTCCGTTTTGTTCTCATGTAGCATGGCTTTTTTAATGAATTAGAGTTAGCAAAAGAAGATCTGTGCAGAGCAAAGCAATCAGTGCCCTTTGCATGCCTAGCAAACACTGAAATGCTGTGCATCGTCAACACTAACCTCCCATGGGGTGACAAAAATAACCCTCTTGAGGTAAGTGGCTTCACCAGCATTTTACTCTAAACTTTGGTTTCATGACTTTGGGTTCAAATGCTTCACACCAAGCAAGTGGGCCCCTCTTTAAAAAGGAAAGGTAGTTCCCGCTAAATTAAATAAGTTAATTGGAAAAAAATAATTGTTCAGTGGAAGTGTTAATACAACCTTAGGAAAATGCTTTGAAGCACGTGTGTGGTTTGTTTCTTCTCCCTTTGGTATGACAAAAATGCAGTGTATGTCTGGTAAAACTCAAAACTACTCAGTACTCCTGTTTCTGCTCTTAGCAGAGTAATTCTCCATAGGGTTATGAAATTCATTTAACTGTGGCCTAAGAATATTGGTACTGAGGTATGAAATGAAAGTAGATTTAATAGTAATAATTTAATGCTTCTGATAATCTCCCATCTACTTTTATTACTTTTTCTGCCATGCCCTGGCACAGTAGTCTATTAATTCATCTAGGTGAGCCTACTTTAGGGAGATGCTGCCATTGAGTTTGTTATGGAAAAATAATGTTAAAAATCTGATTTTATCTCCTCTTAAATTTTCAACTGTATTTTTTTTCCTCTAGCATGTAATTCAAATTGGTTATTTGCTGCATGTCACTATTTTTAGTTGAGAAGATTCCAGCAGATGTGCTGCTCCTATATCTGCAGTGTTCAGTATAAAAGTAACAACTGTAACAAATCCTTTCCTGTTGGAGCTGCCTCAGTCTCACATCTTTGCCATCTTTTTCAGAGTCTTCAGATGAGAGTGGACTGGCCAACACCTCCACACGGACACAGCTGCCCCAGTCCATGAAGATCATGCACGAGATCATGTACAAGCTGGAGGTGCTGTATGTTCTCTGTGTGCTGCTCATGGGCAGGCAGAGGAACCAGGTGAGCCCCAGTGGATGGTCACACTCACAGCTGGTGTCTCTTTAGAGCTGAGTGCTCCTGAATGAGGTCATGGACACAGAACCACCAGGGCAAAGCTCGAGGGACAAAGCTGGGAAATCCCATCCTGGCAGCCCTGCCCAGACAAACAGGCTGGAAACCTTACTGGGAACCAGGAGGAGCTGTAGGGCAGGGCTGGTCACACTGTGCTCACCAGTGTGGGGTCCTGTCCCTGCAGAGCTGCTGCTCTGGTGCAGGAAGGATGCAGGAGGATGCCTCCTGTGTGAGGAAATGTGTGGATGTACCTGGATGAACAGTCAGGTGTTGTCCCCCCTCCTGGGGCACTGGTGAGCAGTTTGGATGGAGCCCCTTCAGGCTTTACCCTTTGGCTGCTTTCACTTTTGGAAACCCTCTGGATAATTTTTGCAGCAGATTCCCATCTGTTGGCTAAGTGTCAGCATGCTGTTAAACTCTCAGCTGGGAGGATGCATTTCAGAGCTGTCTGCACTGGAAATCCACTCATCTGTTCCTTTTGCCTTTCTTCCCTTTGAAATGAAAAAAAAATAGTCCCTGCCTCACACAGGTTTGTAGAGAACCAGTCACTGCAGCTTGGCTGTGGTTTGATTTAAATGGGTCAAAAGCACACTGTGAAGGGAAAAGCAAAGCAATCCCTGGTGCAGTCTTGACAGGTTTCCAGCTTTGGCAGTCTGCTCAGCTCAGCGGGGCCATTCAGATGTCCTGGACACTGGCAGGGCCAAATTGGTGTGAGTTGTTTGAGGGCTGTTGTATTAGTCAGGAGAGGCTGTGTTGTGGGGCAGGGGCTTGAGGACATTTCTCTTGAGTATTTTGTTCTTTGCCAGTAACCTCCTAGTGTATCAATCAGAGTCACAAACACTCCTCAGGGTAATCTCCCAGATCTCTTAATCTGAATAGAGCTGCAGTTGTAGTTCGGTCCCAAATAAAACCTGTTCACTCTGAACCTGCAGCAGGGGCTCTGGACTCCCCACCCCTGAAGTGTTTAAGGCTGGGACCTGGAGCAGCCTGGTCTGGTGGAAGGTGTCCCTGCCCATGACAGGGGTTTGGAATGAGGTGGTCTTTAAGGTCTCTTCCAAACCAAACCATTCTGGGGTTCTGTGGTTCTAAATGGACACTTGGCATTAAAAAGAAGCAGATTGTGCATAAGAGTAAGCGGAGGGAATCAGCAATTCTTGCAGAAACTACAGTCACTACCATAAACAACTCCTAATCATGTTGTCATTCCTCTCAGAAGTGCTGATTCTGTTGGGCATAAAATAAAATGTAAACAAAGCCCAAGACATAACTGAAATTCCCAGAACGTAGATCTAAAAGGAGGATTTTTCTTTCCCTTGTATCACGGCAGATAATTCCTCCCTGCCTGAGTTCCCACAAGAATGCAGTTTTATAGATACTGCAGAAACTGCTTTCAGCCTGCACTCATCCTGCTGCTGCTGGTTCAGGGAGCTGGAGGTGCTGGATTCCTTCCCTGCCTGAGTCACTTCTGGTGTGTTCCTGTCAAATGTGACAAGGAAAAAATCTGCTGCTGAAACAGCTAGCTTTGAAGCTGAATTTACTTTTTCATTTCCTGGGAAAACAACTCTATCCTTAATCTGCTATTTCTGCCCCTGTGCAGATAGGGAAACTGGGGATAAAGCTGGCATGCAGTTCACTTCTTCCATAGAACTGATTCAGGACTGGAATTGAATTCTTGAAGGATTTGAGTTACTTCATTCCTGAACACTTCTTGTCCAGAGCCGGCTCTTTCTTTTTTGCTTTTTTCTTTTTTTTTCTTTTTTCCCCCCTTCTTTGTGAAATCCTCTGCCTTTGAAACACATGATACATCCTTCATTCCTTAATCTACATAAGACTTGTGTGGCAGATGTGAATCTATTGCCCTTCCTGAGAGCCAGGCAGAGGAAGGACTGGAGCTGAGCTGTTCTCCATGGGAAGCTCTGGAATGCAGGCACAGCAGTATCTACAACAGCACACTCAGAAAAGCATTTCAGCTGCTTGCTGGTCTCTCTTTTCTATGAAGGAATAAAAGCACAGGATCTGTGGTACCAGTCTGAGCAGCCAAAGGACTTGCTGCTTTTAGATTGGATTCATTTTGCATAGAATTTCTAAAGGGCATCACAAAATTGCTTCAGTCCACTGTAATAATTGACATAATGGTCTGGCATTTGCTTGAAGCAAGGTGCAGCCTCCCAAACTCAACCTGTCCCTGAATCCTTGGTTTAAACTTGATTACTGGCTAATTTGCAAGAATTGATAACTGTGGTAGCAGTGACTTGGCTCCGCTTGCTGCTACGTTGGGGATGATCTCACCCTTGGGGATAAGTGGTGTCTCTCTACAGATCTGGGCCTTTGCTGCCTTCTCATTATGGTCACACCCTAAATTACTCTCCTTACATATTTTTCTAGGCTGTCCTGCATGTCTGTGTTGTGGTGAAAAGCCAGCAGCTGATTTCCTTGCTCCTGCTGAGCAGGGAGCCACACTGCACACAGCAGAAGCTCAGTTTAGCAGAGAAAATTTTAGTGTTGAGAAAGCAATGGAGTGATTCTTGTGAAGCTGGATGGCAGCAGGAAAAAGCTGAAGGATGATTGTAGAGCAGGGATTGTCTTGGCATCCTCAGGCTGAGTAATTGCAATGAATTTGGGCTCTGGGAGAGAGAGTGATGCAAAGGCAGTGATGTGACTGAGGAGCTCTGTCAGAGAATGTCAGAGCTGAGCAAACTGAAAGTAAACTGAGCACTGTTGAAATTGGAGTTATTTGGAAAGGAACAGATTCAGGAGTTAAAAGTGTGAGTGTAGAGGGCTCTTTAGTGAGCGCTGAGGCTCTTGCAGGCAGCTCACACGCTTGGCTTCCTCCTGTTGTGCCTGTGCCATGGAGGGACAGGCACTACAGGGAGCACTTTGTTCAGAGAGATTCCTCAGAGCTTGTGACTAAATCAGTGTCCAAGAGAGTTTTAAAGTAATGGAGCACCAGAGAACTCCAAGCTCAGCAATCTGTCAGTGCAGTATGGGTGAGGTGGGAAGGAGCTGCATGCTTCCTTAGGTGGGTGTGGGTGTGTGTGTGTGTCCAGCAGCAGGAATGTGATTGCCATAAAGATGGGACAGCTGGTGGCTACAGCCAAGAAGAGTGCAAAAAGCCATCAGCTGTGCTGCAAACAAGAATTAAGAATTAAAACCTGTAAAAGAGCATCAGCTTCAGATATTTTTGATTCATTCAGATATTTGAGTAAATAGAACAAAGCAGACTGGTCTGCTTGAAATACTGCTGGTGATAGTTCTGCATCTTGGGACAACCTGGGTTATTTTTAAGTGGGTTTGTTTATTGATTTAAGAATGTATCCATTACTGCTTTGGGCACTTAGTTCTTGCAGTGTGTTGGACATTCCAATCATGTAGTTTTTATTTGCAGCCATATCTCAAGGGATACTGCTTGTCCTAGGCCTTGTCTTAGCTGATAAGAGTGCCACTTCGTGTTTCCCTATTCCTCATCTTCCAAATTCCTTGCATCAAAAGTATCTCAGCTTGGACTGAAGGTATTTAACAGCTGTTCACACCAAAATTGTTCCCTTTTTTACATGAGTAAAAGAGATGTACCAGGCAGACTCATAAATAAACCTGAGTAATTTGACATTTTCTTTTCTAAAGAAGTTCAACTTCCCTTTAACATGAAGGAACAGTGCAGTGTGGTGTGATTATGTTACTGCTGGACTCTGCTTTGCTGCATGCTTCCTTAGGTGGGTGTGGACCTTTGCCCAGGTCACCTGAACAAAACCAATATTGATGGGTTTTGTTGTCATCAGAGGCCTACCTGAGCTCCAGCTGTGTGTCTGGAAAGGGGAAGGGAAAGGACACTCAGGGGATGAGTGGCAGCAGAATATCCCCAGCTCAGCTGTTTGCTCTAGATGCATTTAGATGCTGAAGTGATGTCCCAATGGCCTAAGCTGCTTCCAGAGGCACAGTGATTAATGGGAGCACTGGTGAAGAGCTTTATCCCCAAATGTCTGTTTTCTGCCTGTGTCCACCAAATGGTAACTGCCCCACCATGGTGAGTGTGAGTGTTAACACAAACACTTGCTGTTTGAGACCAGAATTCACATCCTTTTGTCAGAGAATGACATCCTTGTGCCCATCGGTTTCCAGGTTACTTTAAATCCTTATTTGAGGGTGCAGCAAACGTGTTTGTACCTCTCTTGTTTCCCAGGTTCATAAAATGATAGCAGAGTTCAGACTCATTCCTGGCCTCAATAACCTGTTTGACAAACTCATCTGGAGGAAGCACTCGGCCTCAGCCCTGGTTCTGCATGGACACAACCAGAACTGTGATTGCAGCCCGGTGAGGAACTTCTGGAATTCTCTAGTGGATTTTCATCCTGTCACACAATTCTGAAGAGTTACGCTGAGTAACTGGGTGTTTGTGTTATCAGTGACTTGAAATGTCTTCTAGTTTAGGAACTGGAATAGGGGTAAATTTCTCGGCCCTGAAGGCCGGAGGTAGATGACAAGCAAAATTAAAATAAATGATACCTAGGAGAGGCACAGAACACAAATTGTGGCACAGCCAGGTTTAGGGAGGTTGGGTTTTTTGTTGAAGACTTTACTTTTTTTCCTTCAAAACCTATATATTCTGAATTGATCAGTACAATTATAATCTTTATTGCCATTGCAGTGAGAAGACATTATTACCTGTTATGTGCATAGCCTTGGAGGCAAGCTCCACTTCTATTTTGGGAAGGCTGCAAAGTGCAGCCTTCTCCATTTATACAAGTCACTTGCTCTGCTGTCCAAAGGGGTTTGATTTGAAAAGGTTTTCATTCAGCTGATTCATGTCAACTTGGTAACAAAGATCACCAAAAGTACTAAAGAAATGCTTTTTTTTCCCCTTTCTTGTTTGTTTTTAGGACATCACTTTAAAGATACAGTTTTTGAGGCTTCTTCAGAGCTTCAGTGATCACCACGAGTGAGTATAAGAAGCTGTGGTGGGCTGTTGCTTGGTGCTGTTTGCCAGGTTGCAGTTCAGATGTCCTGAGCATGGGACAGGCTCCATGTGAAGGGAACGTTGTACTGTCCCTAAACTTTATGTGCCTTTCAGCTCGTGCTGAAATAGCCTAAGAATTTGCTCTGCAGTGGGCATGTCTGAATACGTCTGGTAGTGGTTAAACCCAGCCCATTTTGTCTCATGTTGAAATGGGCTGAAACATGTACAGGATGAGTTAACACTTTCTGGCTGAAGGAATAAGGAGGCAGCATCCCTTTTTTTTTGCCTTCTCCTTGAGAGCTGGCAGTGAACAAGGGAAGTAGGAAGAAATCTTCTGTCTGCCTTCAAAAGGCATCTTAAGAAAACTTGAGTCTGCCGGAGTAGTCTGAGGGGTTATGTAGTTTGCTTGGGGTTTTTCTTAATGCTGTGCTGCTGGTACAGAGGTGTTTGTTCTGCCTTGTGGAATTGCTTCCTGCATTCCATCAGTGTCCTGTTGCTCTAATTCAGTCCTGGGAGATGGTGTCCACTTCCTTACAAACTCCTGTGTTTGAGGCACTTCAGGTGCTGGTCATTCCTAGAGCCGGGCTGATATTTTTGTGCAGGTTTTTAGTCCTGTTGGATAGATTGCAAATATCAGCCTTTTTGATTGTGGAATCTTAGCTTTGAGAATGGGGAGCTGATGGTCATAGACAAGGGGGGAATGCTGACACTGTAAATCCTTCATGCAAGACGTTGTTTGCCTGGGAATCACTCCAGGTTTTCCAGTAAAATCTCTTCAGATGATGTTACTACTCAAGTGGCTGCTACAAAGATCTGAGGCTTATTTGAACAGACAGCAGCTCCCAGCTGTAACATTTGAGCAAGTGGAATGTGTGGAATCTGGTTGGGGGGTTTAAATAATGACATGAACTTTCTGTGAAATCACAGATAAGCTGAGTTAACTGAGGATAAGATGAGAGCAGAGTACTTGTATACTGGTATTAATTCAGTGAGACTGTGTCCAAACCAAACTTGCAGAACTGTTGATTGCAGGGAGAGAAAGGCTCTGTTCTCATTGCAGAAACCTGTTTAATCCACGTCAAAGGAAGCTTTGCATGAGAGCCTCAGTGGGCACTAATCTGTATGACAGTTTTGGAAACAAGGGAATCTCACACTCATCACTGCATCCTCTGCTCCCTGAGCTTTCCTGAACATATATCTTTGCTGTCTGATTTTGAGCACTTGGAAACAAAAAAGACTCTAAGGGAGCACACTGGCATTGGGCAGGAAGTCTGGCAAAGGATGCCCCATGGCTACATTTCTACTCTGTCAGATTTGTTCTGCATTTAGTTCACTTTATAGAGAAAATAATTTATTTTCATTATGAAAAGTTCCGTATTTGATAAAGACTTCCATGCACATTCGTAGGGTTTATATCCATCATTTCATTGTGTTTTAAAATATTTCCAGAGTAAAGTTTGCTCAGAGTAATAAAATACCAGGATGATTGAGTCCTTTTTTACAGGTTCTGCTTTCTAACTGAGATTTATTACTTAAAAAGAGCCTAGTCCTGCAGCCCTTGTAGGCCTGTGGCTCTGCTTTTCATGTTTGCCTCTTGAATTCATCCTGGTTTTCTCCCCTACTCCCCCACTGTCTTGCTTTAGGAACAAGTATCTCCTTTTGAACAGCCAGGAGCTGAATGAGCTGAGTGCAATCTCCCATAAAGCCAACATCCCTGAAGTGGATGCAGTTGTCAACACTGACAGGTGAGAGGGGATTCAGGGTGTAGGTTGGCGATTTAAGAGTTTTGGAAACATTTAGACTGAAAGTTTTGTTTCTGTTGGAGCTCTGTCTGTCCATCACACTTCAATTTCAGTGACTTTAAGTGGGAAGTGTCCAGGTTTGTGGGATATTGATGGTCATTAGCAAATCTAAAGTGTGCTCATCCTCAGAGTAAGGTGCTTTAAAAAAAAAAAAACCTTTTTAAAAAAAGGCTAAAAGGGAGGAGGGGGTTGAGTTCATGGCCCAGACTTCATTATGATGTGCTGGGTCTGGCCTTCCTCATATCAGACATTGCAGACAGACCTGGAAAGTGAGCTCTGATCCCTCTAATCATTAATGGCTCCTGCTAATAAATCTTAGTTTTGGGCATTCAGGAGCAGTCTGCGCACACATAATGTCCATTTGAAGGCTGCATGAACACATCCAAGTGTCTGCTCAGAGTATTTTAAGAGCAGCTAATAACCAGAATAAGCTAAATTAGATTAACATGTTAAACCACTTACAGAATCTCTAGTGTTACATGTGAGTATCTGTTAGATGCGCTATTTTGATCTAATAAGCTCTTTAATACACGATTCTGGTGTATAAACCTCAGCAGATGGAACATTGTTTGCAGAATTGAGTGTGTCAGAATACTCCCAGGGTATCAGCACAGACTTGGTCTGCACAGAGCAGATTTACCTCACTCCAAAAGGGAATTCTCTAAGAGGATTTCTAGATTATAATTATTATCATAATACTGTGTCTAATTGGGAAGAACTTGGGGGTTTTATCACCCTTAGCATTTAGTTTTCATGTTGCTTTTCTTGATATGTGAGATCAGGGCATTACTTTCTGCATGAGTTTAGTGCAGGTAGATACTCCACTGAGGTGCTGTTTAATACAAGTAGTATTGCAGTTGTACAACCTCTATGCTTTTAATACAACCTCAGGTAGCATCCAGCTTTCCATACTCTGTTCTGCCTCCTAAATGGAATTTAGACTTTCCTTTACATTTATTGAGGGGGAAAAAAAAGGGGGGTGTTCATTCCTAAGCTCATATATGGTATTTTCTTCCTTGTCTCTTAATTCCCACAAGGTGTGAATTGGTATTTCTGAAATTATTAAAATTATGAGAGAAAATGAGTAATTTTTCTTTAGGACTTACTTGGAAGTTGTGTTGCAGATATTTACCAAGGGCAGTAAGGAGAACTCTTCTGCTGGTAGAACTAGCACACTATTTGTACTGTATATTCAAATACTGAGATTTTGATCATCAAAAGCTCTGGAGCAGAGACTGAATTCAGTGTTCAGTGCTTCCCCAGCCCTTCCACTCATGCTGTTATTTCTCCACCTGCTGCAGGAGTCTTGTCTGTGATGGGAAGAGAGGTTTGTTGACCAGACTGCTTCAAGTCATGAAGAAGGAACCAGCGGAGTCCTCCTTCAGGTGGGTTCACTTTGCCTCTTTGAGATCCCTGAGGTGTAGCTTTGGTTTCATCCAGCTTAGAGCAGCTGAGAATGTTTGAAAATCAAATGGAAAGGTCTGGCTTTGTTGTGCTGTGGTGGCAGTGCAGGTGAGAAGAAATCACAGCCAGTGATTTTCTGCAGGATCAACAAGTCTGACTCCAGCTTCCGATTGGAATGAAACAGATAAGGAAACTGGATTTGAATTATAGTTGTGATCAAATACTTCCCTTGCTCCAAACTAACACCTCCTTTCTTCTATTTCTCAGGTTTTGGCAAGCAAGGGCGGTTGAAAGCTTTCTGCGAGGCACCACCTCCTATGCAGACCAGATGTTCCTGCTCAAGAGAGGGCTCCTGGAGGTAAATAAGTTTTAAGTTAAATAAATTTACATCAGGCATCCTTCATAGCAATCAAGAAGGATTTATCTGTGATGAATCCAAAAGTGGGTAAAAATGTAATTTTTTTAAAACTGGGTTTAAAATTCAGTGGGGAAATTAAGGCTGCCCCCCTTTTGATAGTGGGGGAATAAACACTAAGGGAGAGAAGTCAGGATCACAATTTACTGGAGAAATCACAATAGATGCAACAATAATAATAAATTAAAAACTGCTCTGGTTCCTGTTGTAACTATAACAAATACTAGGCGCACTTTTAAGAAATATCTGTGAGTTCTGCTTGTGGCAGCCAGATGTGGCCAGTTGTATAACCTGCACCACTTAAACAGGAGACTTAAACAGGAGACTCTGAATTGTTGTCTTTAGTTCTGTCTTGTGACATTCGGTCACACAAGAACCTGCAGAGAAATGCTTTAAATATTGATAAAATGAGTGTCTGTGTTGTGCTGCTGGCTTGGACTAAGCTGTGGCAATAACATGTTTTCCTCCCCTGCCAGCATATTCTCTACTGCATTGTTGATAGTGAGTGCAAGTCACGGGATGTGCTTCAGAGTTACTTTGACCTTCTGGGAGAGCTGATGAAATTCAATATTGATGCATTCAAGAGGTTCAACAAGTACATCAACACAGATGAGAAGGTAAATATTTGTGAAAGCTGCCCCCTGTGGCTCAAAATACAGCCTTTTATAACCACATGTAGCACTAAAACTCAGATTCATTTGGTTTTGGTGTGGTTTTAGAGCTTGGGGCACAGTAAACATTAAGGGATGAGCTGCAAAGTCCATCTGTGTTTTCAGCAGTGCTCCAGCTGTCCTGAGTCTGTGAGTGCTGAGGTGGTCAGCAAACATTGCCCTGTTACATGATCGGGCAGGTCTAAGGTCAGGCTCAAGGGTGGCAGAACATTTCCTGTGAAGTCACCAGGTTTTGGGTTAAGTGATAGTTGTGAACTTTGAGACAGCTCCAAAAAGTCTTTTACTGGAGCTTGCAGTGGGAAGTCCTTCATGAATATGGCTTAAAATACTCGATACTGCAAACAGACGTCTGTATTTGATGTTACTTGAACTTAGAGACACTTCAGGATGTCATGGCTTATGTAATTACCCATAAAATGGAGTTGCACATGTGAATCAGGAATAGGCAGCAAAGTGGTTTCATTCTCTTCTGCATTTTGTACATATAACATCAGCTGTTGGGTAGGTTTTGAATGGCATCACACTCTTACTTATGTTACTATAATTTTTCTCTTATTGCTCTTAGTTTTGGTGGACCTTGGAGAAGGGAGGTATAAATGTATTTAAAAGAAAATGGTATTTAATTTTGGTTTTTTTCTCTAGTAAATGAACACACTTTCTAGAGAATGTCTTTATACTTCATGTGTGCTCCCTATTTACTGATCTGTAACTGGGTTTAGTTCTCATTCTGTGTGATTCCCTCACTGTATTCCTCCCTAGCACTGTCTGCTTGTACAAAATCAGCGTAGGAACACACGGAGGGGCAGGAATTCTCCCTCTTTCAAAACAAATAGTGTATGAAATCTCACTTCCATTGAAGTGACACAGCTTCAAAAGAGATTTTAGGGATGCCAGGACAGCATCTTTCCATTCCACAGTGTTTTTAAGAGGTCCTTTGGTCAGCCCTCAGTGCCAATTTTGGCTTGGGCTGGATGAGGCAGGGCTAGGAGTGATGTCTCCTCTTATTCTTGTTAGATATAACAAAAAAGTAATGACTCCGAGTATTAATATATTTAAATTTTTTAATTCAGTACTAAAAGGTGTTTCTGTTCAGTTCCAGATATTTTTGAATCAGATCAACAGCTCTTTGGTGGACTCAAACATGCTTGTTCGCTGCATTACGCTGTCCCTGGACCGGTTTGAGAATCAGTCAGATGCTAAAGGTGAACAGGAAGAAATGGGGTGGGACTGGGAGGTGTTTGGTGCTGATAATGCTTAATTTAAATCTGGGCTTTGACAATCTGGGGGTTAGATGACGAAACTTTGAAAGTTTGAGCAGCAAGTGCCCTGGTGCTTGGATCAGCATGTCTGAAACCTTCAGCACGTGGTGATTGTGTTTCTCCTCTCGCCGCAGTTGCAGAAGTTCTGTCCGAGTGCCGCCTCTTGTCCTACATGTCCCAGATGTCCATGAGAATGTCCTTCCTTTTCCGTCTCATTAATATTATCCATGTACAGACACTTACACAGGTAAGTGCCTTTGCAGTTGCCTTACTGGGGCTGGAATGGGGAGCAGGGGGAGCCTGGTTTCCCTGGGTGACACCCATGTCCCTTTTTCCTTGCTGTGTGCAGAACACCTCCACTGTGTGCTTTCCACAAGTTTATTTTACAAGGACACGTATACAACCAGTGTCTTAATATTTATATTGTTTTGCCGTGTCACTTTTACTTCCAGGAAAATGTCAGTTGTTTGAACACAAGTTTAGTTATCCTCATGCTGGCCCGGAGGAAAGAAAAGCTCCCTTTTTATCTGCGCACCTTGCAACAGATGGAATACACAGAGAAATACCCTGGCTTCATCCTGAACAACTTCCACAGTCTCCTGCGATTCTGGCAGCAGCATTACCTCAACAAGGATAAAGACAGCACCTGCTTAGAAAATGTATGTGACCCTCTTCCCTGGCAGGAGTCAATCACAGCAACTCCTGTCTGCCAATCCCCTGGCAAAAATGAGGAGTGGGAGGTTGGGAAGGGAAAGAAGGGAGGAAGTTCTGCCTCCAGTGTAACTCCTGGAGTGCTTTTCACACCTTTCAGAGTCAGGCTAGCACAAGGCAGGTGTTGGGTTTCCCTGCAGACAGAGCCCAAGGTCTTGGCTCTGGCACACAGAAGTGAGACCTGAGTGGGGGGGAGAGGCAGGGCTGGCAGGATGGCCAGGGAGGGGCAGGCAGGCCAGAATCCCGTGCTGAATTTTGGGGTTGCAGTGTGTTTGCACAGCATGATGTGTCTTGGGCTGCTGCTGGGTGGAAATAACCAATTATCCAGTTATGTGGGTGACACAGGGTCTGGTGTTGGGCTGCTGCAGTGGCCTTCTGGCTTTAAGGGAATAATGCCAGGGGGATGTGAGCAGGGAGGGTTGTTATCCCTGTGTCATCTCACCAGTGGCAGCTTCTTCCAGCATTGGCTTATCTGCAGCACCACAGGCTCCCAGGTTGTGTTTGGAATGGACAACAAAGGAGAAGTTTGGGATTGTTGGGTATTCTGGCCCAGGCAGGTGTGCTGTGCTGCTCTTAGCAGGGCTGCAGCTGGCACAGGTGCTGAAACTCCTTCTGTGGAGCTGGGTGGTGGGAGGCTGCTTGCAGAGGTGCAGTTGTTCACACCCAGCCCTTCTGCAGTGGGCCCCAGGGAGGGAGGGCAGAGTGGGGAGCCCAAGGTGTGGCTCACAGCGTGGGGCTGGGCAGCTCGGGCCGAACAAGAAGTGATTTTCAGCTCTGTGCGGTGTCTGCTGCTCGTGCTGGTGCTGTGGCCCCTCTGACCCCCCTGTCCTCTGTGCCCACAGAGCTCCTGTATTAGTTTTACCTACTGGAAAGAGACTGTTTCGATACTGCTCAGTCCGGACCGGACATCCCCCTGTGCCATAGTCAGCTACATCGACGAGGCGTACATGGACATTGACAGAGACTTTTCCGAGGAGTGATTCCCGCCTCCGGCTTCTGACGGACAGCTCGGAGGATCCCTCCAGCCCGGAGATTTTCAGGGATACGCTGTGTAGTGTGTGTGTGCAGCTCGGAGCCGTGGAGCATCGTCCCACCCCAGCCTCTCCCGGCCCCCAGCTCTGACCTCTGACACTCGGACAGCTCTCTGGGCAACACATTCAGGGATGCATCTTCCAGTTGTTCTGGGATAAAAATAATCACCTGCAAAAACCAGCCTGTATTATTTTTTTCCTCTCTGCCTGTCCGGCAGGGCTGGGCAGAGGAGATTTTGCTGACATGAGGGTTCTCTGTATGTGCCGATTGAGGTGTGGCTCTCTCAGGGCTGCCAGGATGAGCAAGTCAAAAAGCACAGCAATTGCCCTCCAAGTGTGAGGTCCAAGGAGCCAATCTGAGCGGGACCCCACCACCAGCCATGTGCAAAGCCACCACGAGGACTCCCTGCAGGTGTAACTCTTCCACTGGGCTTTGGAATTGGGGGTTTAGGGTTGGTTAGAGCATGAGTGTGTGTGCGTGTGTGTGCTTTTAATTCCTGAGAGCCCCAGCTCCAGTCACCTCTTTACCATCTCCTTTTGGACCATTTGGTACTAAATCTATCTGCGCATTAGGAGAGAACCTCTGCTCGTGCTGTCCTTCCTGCAGATCCTTCCCATCCGGAGGCGTTTCGCAGTGCTGGAGAACAGAGACATTTCAGCAGTGGTGGAATTGGCAACAGGAGTGGGCTTTTTACGGAGCACTAGCATTAAAATGTACTAATTTTTTTAACTTGAGGCTTGTCCCTTCTTGGGTAACTAATCTGGTTTTAAAATCCTTTTCAGGACCATTGCTCTTGATGTTAACCTGCTATGCCTGGAAGTCTTATGTCAGTCTCTGCTTTCAGTCCTTAATATCAACACACACATTAATCTTGAAGTGCAATATTTACTGAAGATGTCCGTTCTTTCCTGGATCTGTTTTAATCAGAATGTGTTAAATGCTGGGAATAAACACTCCTGGTTGAAAATAACTTTGTAGGATATGTTGGGAAAGGGGGAATCGGGTTTTGGCAGTCCTGATTGTCAAACCTGCACCTGGCCCTGCCTGCTCACCAACACCATGTTGCTCCAACACATTCGGATACCCAGGAATGAAACACACTATACTTAAGCCACTACATTTAAGTCAAAACCATGTCTTGCAGCTACAGCTAAAAGAAACACAGTTTTGAAACAAACATCTGACTTTTTTTAACATTTTCCAATTTATTGGCTGAGATGACTTCAGCTCTGTCCAGGCTCCAAAGGGGTGAGGACGTCCCAGAGCTGCAGCCTTTTGTCTCTGGCTGTTGCCAGCAGCATGAAACCCACCCTGAGGCTCCCTGTGCTGGGGCTGGAGGAGTGCAGGAGGCTCCAGCCCCAGGGGCAGGATTTGTCCCTGAACATCTCCCTTCTCCTGTCTCTTCTCCCACACCTTGGTGTCCCACTGTGGCTCACAGGGTGCTCAGAGCTGCTGAGCTTGTGCATAAAGCTCCTGGGGAGCCTGGTATCCCTCTCTGGGGCTGCATCCCGCTCTGAAGAGGGGACCCTGGGGCGCTCCTCACTGCAGCAGCTTCACCTCTGTTCCTCACCAGGTCACCCCTGCCCCTCCCTCCCTTCAGCCCATTTCTTTCTCATCTGTACTTTTTTTGTTCTTGGGTATTTGTGTTTTTGGTGTATCTTTGCTTCTTCTTAACTGTAATAGATGTACACTTAAAATAAATGCTTCAAATTAAAAGGCTTCTACATTAAGGGATGCCTTTTCCATAGTGTAGTTAAGTGGTGCATCCACTGATTGCTGCTCCCCCCTGCCCAGTCTCACTGCCTTGTCTGTTTTAAAGACAATTTGGGGCCCAGCTGCTTCTGGCCTTGCCCATGGGCCTGAGGGCAGCTGAGCTGAACCCACCCCATCCCTGGGGCACCTCCCAGGCCTGGGAGCACAGGCTGGGCTTTGCTTTTGGGCTGATTTGGCAGAGAAAGGCACGGGGAAGAAAGCCCTGGCAGCTCCTCCGGGGTGGAGTGTGCTGGGCTCCAGAGCACAGGCTCTGCCCCACTGCACAGAAGGTCACAGGAAATCCTAACGGGGACCACATTCCTTGGGGTGTCTGTCCCTGCCACACGCCTCATGATGAGAGGGACCAGACCCACTGAGGTGGCAGCAGGCGCTGGGATGGGATGGGAGGGAGGTGGGGCCCCTGGCACTCACAAATACCTCGGGGAGTCTGCACTGTCCCCATGGATTGCTGAGGTTCGTGCTGCCCTGATTAATGCCAATTTGCTAACTGCAAATAAACGTATTAAATGGAAACTATTAAAGAAATCTATTTTAAAGAAATGAGTGGAGATGTCTTTCTTTGCAGTGCCTTTGCCAAAGCTGTATTGGGGGACTTTAGGTCTGTTCTGCCTCATGCCTCAGCTCTGCTCCTCTGCTGCTGAGAGATGTGTTTGGGTGGGGAGGGGTGAGGAAAGGGCTCTTGTCCCAAAATCCAGCCAAAGCCAGAACCAGAGCTGGCAGAGGGAGGACTGGGCCTTGCTTCTGCCCCTGCCCTGTGAAAGACATTCCCAAAAACCCCAGGAGCAGAGGCCAAGGCCCTGATTACCCTGTGTCAGACACAACAGAGCGAGTCCTGGCAGATCTACGTTTATTCACACGGTGCAAAGCTGGCAGTGACTGTTGCAGCCACTTGCCTCCAACCTACAGCAGCAGCTGGGACAGGGCAGGCCAGGCAGCCGGGCTCCTAATGCTGGAGAAAACCCCAGAAGGGCTTTGGTGAGAGCTGGGAGAGCACTCAGCCACCCTTCAGCTCCCGGCAGCAGTGGGAGCTGAGGCGGCAGTGCCACAGCAGGATGTGGCTGTGGCTGTGTGGTCACTCCCCTGGCTCCAGGGCTGGCAGGAGCCCCTGCCCTCCTCCCCCTGCCCCCATCCAGGTGTGCCCACCTTGGAGATGACGACGTCCCTGGTGCGGGCGCGCAGTTTGTTGACCTGGGTCTCGGCGATGTCGGCGCGTTCCTCGGCATCGTCCAGCTCGTGCTGCACCTTGCGGTACTTCACCAGGTTGGAGTTGGCCTGCTGCTCCTGGGCAGGGACAAGGGAGGGGTGGGTGCATGGGGCACAGGGGGACAGCAGGCTCTGAGCTCCCCACATCGCTCTCGTGGCCCTGTGCAGCCATGCCAGGCAGTCCCAGGGAGGGACAGCCCTGTCCCCTGTCCCAGAGCAGTGACAGGCACTTACTGCCTCCTCAAACTGGCGCTTGTAGCTCTTGACCTTGCTCTGCAGCTTGTCAATCAGCTCCTGCATCCGAGCCAGGTTCTTGCGGTCTTCCTCAGCCTGCAAGTGCCCCGGCTCCCTTAGCCAGACCCCAGCAGCCCCCTCCCCCAGAGCCCACCTGTCCCCCACCTTCAGCAGAGTCCCTGTGGTGCCAGGTCACAAACACAGCACCGATGTGCCCCACCAAGCCAGCCCCGTGTCACAGCATCCACCCCCTGGTTCCCCCTGTGTCCCACCCCCAGCTCAGGACCCCGAGCAGAGAGGGGATGTTGTCACAGGGAGAAGCTTGCACAGGCATTGTCACTCCCCACACAGAGCCCAGAACAAGCCCAGGCTGGGCTGAGCTCTGCTGGGTGTTGGGTACCGCGAGAGGCCAAGCAAAGGGAACGGTGCCAGGTGCTGCTGGCGTGGGGCTGGAGCTGTGCCTGGAGCTCTGTACCTGATAGCTCAGCTCCTTGATCCTGCGCTCGTACTTGCGAATGCCCTTCTGAGCCTCAGCCATCTTCTTCTGCTCCGCATCCAGCTCTCCCTCCAGCTCCCGCACCTGCCGGGGGACACAAGCAGGCTCAGCTCTTGGCTCCCAAGCACCAGCGCCAGCCCAGCTGAGGCCAAGCCATTTTCCCAGCTCAGAGAAGCCACAGCGGAGGCTAAAACCATCCTCAGCTGGGCCCAGGCTGTCAGATCCCTGGGGACTGTCCCATGGTCCCCCAGAGGCACCACCCAGCCCCAGAGGGATGGGGAAGCCCCAGGAGTGAGCTCCTGAAGGACACAGCCAGGGATCTGCCCCTGCCTTCTCACCCTGGCCTCCAGCTTCTGGATCTGCTTCTTGCCCCCCTTGAGAGCAATCTGCTCCGCCTCATCCAGGCGCATCTGCAGGTCCTTGATGGTCTGCTCCATGTTCTTCTTCATCCTCTCCAGGTGTGCGCTCGTGTCCTGCTCCTTCTTCAGCTCCTCTGCCATCATGGCAGCCTGCAAGACCAAGAGCAGGGGGACATCACTGCAAGGCCAGGCCAGACCAGGGGCTCAGCGGAGAAGTGAGATCCTCCCTCCTCCTCCCAGCCACCCAAACCCCACAGCACAGTGCCACCGCTCTCTTACATCTGTGATGGCCTTCTTTGCCTTCTCCTCGGCGTTGCGACACTCCTGCACCGCATCCTCCACCTCGTTGCTCAGCTGGGAGATGTCTGCCTCCAGCTTCTTCTTCTGGTTGATCAGGCCCGTGTTCTGCACGCAGAGCAGGCTCAGTGTGACCGCAGCTGGTCATTCCCCATGGCCAGTGGCCGCACCGCCGGACAGGCTCCTGGCTCTGCCACCAGTGGAGACACAGCACGTGGTGCTGCCTCACCTGGGAGTGCAGCAGGGTGACCCTCTCGGTGGTCTCCAGCAGCTCCTGCTCCGCCAGCTTCCTGCTCCTCTCCGCCTGCTCCAGGGCTGCCCGCAGCTCCTCCACCTCGGCCAGCAGCAGGTTGTTGCGGCGCTCCAGGGCACCCACCTGCTCCTTCAGGTCATCGTTGTGGCGCTGGGTGTCATCCAGCTCGATCTGCAGCTCCTGCGGGGCAGCGTGGGCTCAGCGGGGACAGCAAGGAGCCGGGCTGGCAGCAGGGACAGCGCCCGCACAGTCCCAACCTTGATCTGGGCCTGGAGCTGGCGGCCCAGCGTCTGGAACTCGGCAGCCTGGCGGTTGGCGTGGTTCAGCTGGATCTCCATCTCGTTCAGGTCCCCCTCCATCTTCTTCCTCAGCCGGACGGCCTCGTTCTTGGCCCGAGCCTCTGCGTCGAGCGAGGCCTGCATGGAGTCCATGGCGCGCTGGTGGTTGCGCCTGCAGGAGAGGCCACGCGTCAGCCCCAGCCGCTGGGGACACCCAGCCTGGGGTGGCCCTGCCAGGGCCACGGTGCCAGCTCTGCCCCCATAGCGACGTCCCAGCCTGTCCCCACACCCCACACACCTCAGGGTCTCAAACTCCTCGTCCTTCTCTGCCAGCTTCCTGTCCATCTCAGCCTTGATCTGGCTCAGCTCCAGCTGGATGCGCAGAGTCTTGCTCTCCTCGTGCTCCAGCGCTCCCTAAAGACAGCTCAGCCATGGGAAGGTGGTTCCTGGGAAGGAGCACCTCCCAGCCACCCACCCCAGCCTGGCCTTGTCCCCCAGCCCCCTGCTACTGGGGACAGGGCAGGGGAGCCACCCCAGTGCCTGCAGTGGTGGCAGGACCCCCATGCCTGGGATTCCAGGGGTTACAGCCTGATCAGGACTGTCACCCCCCAGCAGCATCCAACCTGAGCTGCAGGGTGGGCCAGAGGCTCCTGCAGGCAGCAGGAGGGAAAACAAGGACTCACCTCAGCCTCCTCCAGAGCTGCCTGGATATCGTTCTTCTCGCTCTCCAGCACTTTCTTCACCTTCTCCAGCTCATGGATGGTTTTGCCACCCAGACTGATCTGGTCAGTCAGATCAGCAATTTCCTCTGATAGGGACAGAAGGAGTTTGGTCAGAAAGGAGGCAGTGGGGCCAGCCCCATGCAAGTGACATCCCCATCCCCCTGTCCAGGCTCAGCTGATGTCCCCCAGCCCCTGGGAGAGCAGCTGAGGCTGTGCTTGGGCCATTTCTGCAGCCTGGCAGAGAGCACAGAGGAGGCGTTAAGGACTGTGGGAGCCTTGTCTGTCCAAGAGCCACACACCCAAGGCAGTGTCACACCACAGCCATGGCAGCATGGAGCAGCAGCAAATCGTGCACCATTTGGGAACAGGAGCCATGGGGGGACAGGAGCCAAGTGGCTCTGCCTGTCCTCCCAGAGTGTCCCCATCGGGAGGGCAGGACACATGCTGGCATCCCAGATCAGCTGCTGCATCACTCCAAGGCATGGAGCAACAAGGTCCACTCCTGGCCAACAAGGGACCCAATTCCACATATCTGAGCACAGGGCAGGAACAGAGGTCTGAGCAGAGCCCAAGGGAAGTGCTCGAGCCCAGTCCTACCCTGCAGGTTCTTGTTCTCTCTCTTGAGGGTCTCCAGGTTGTCCAGGGACTCCTCGTAGGCGTTCTTGAGCTTGAAGAGCTCTGTGCTCAGGCTGCGCGACTCCTTCTGCGACGCCTCCAGCTCCACCTGGGTCTCCTCGTACTTCTGCTTCCACTCAGCCAGGATCCTGTCGAAGTTGCGCTGCTTCTTGTCCAGGGCGGCGCAGGCCGAGTTGGCACGTTCCAGGTCCACCGAGAGGTCCTCGATCTCGGTCTGCAGCCGGTGCTTGGTCTTCTCCAGCGAGGAGCACTTGGCGTGGGCAGCCTCCACGGCCTCCTCCGCCTCCTGCAGCCGCGTGGCCAACTTCTTCCTGCCGATGGCACCGCGGTGAGCGCTCCCTGCCCCAGTGCCATCCCTGCAGCCTCCAGTCCAGGCAGGACTGTGCTGTGCCGCCCTGGGGTCTGGGAGAGCCCCACTGTTGAACAAAAAGTTGCCACCTCCAAGGAACCGACTTGTGCCACGGGACTTACTTGGCTTCCTCCAGCTCCTCAGTCCTCTGGATGGCATCAGTCTCGTACTTGGTTCTCCACTGGGCCACCTCGGCATTGGCTTTGGACAAGTTCCTCTGCAGCTCACTCTTGGCCTCCACCTCCTCCTCGTACTGCTCCCGCAGCAGGTCGCAGTCGTGCCGGGAGGCTTGCAGGGCATGGGCCAGGGCGTTCTTGCACTGAGGAACGGACAGCAGCAGCTGACCCCGGGCTCCAGGACACGGGCCATGGCACCAGGACTGGGAGCAGCAGCAGGGAACTTCTGCTCTTCCCACGTTAAGAGCTGCCCTGTGTGCAGGTATGTCCCACCTCCCCAGTCCAAGAGCCTGGGCCACTGCCACAGTGTCGCTCAGAGATCAGCCACGCCCTGGAAACCTCACCTTGGTCTCTTCCTCCAGCTGCCTCTTGAGCTCCTCAATGCTCTGTGTGAACGAGACCTTGCCCCGGCTCAGCTGGTTGATGAAGGACTCCTTCTCCTCCAGCAGCCGACTAAGCTCCCCTGGGTTCAAACAGAGCCAGAACAGCTGCTTTGGGGCTGTAGGGCTGAAATCTGCACTAGCCCACAGTCCCCCAGAGCCTGTGGCCTCCACTGTCCCAGCCGTATTCCCACCCAAGCAGAGGCCCCACCAGTTAAAGGCCAAGGGTGCCAGTGAGGAAACCCTCCCGATGCACAACTGGCATTTCCCTCCATGGGAGAAGGACAGGCTGCCTGGCTGAACCGCACCCTGACACCCCAGAGAAGCCATGTGCCCCAGCTCGTGTCCCCACACACCGTTCTCGGTCTGCAGCCGGCCCCGCTGCGCGTTCACGTCCGTCAGCTGTCGCTGCAGCTCATCCACTTTGGCCTTGGCCTCGTTCAGCTGGTCCTCGTAGGTGCGGCACAGCTTCTCAGCGCTGGCCTGCAGGCACCAACACAGTCTGCCTGAACGCAGCTCTGCCCACTAAGCACCATTCTCCCACCCTGGGCCTCCCGGCCCTGCTCAGCAGGTCCTACAGGCACAAGGCAGACAGCAGGAGCCCGCCAGAGCTTTCTGCTAAGCTAACTGTGGCTCTCTGCAGTCAGTCCCACAGGAAATGTCTTCCCAGAGCCTCCAGACTTGACTAGGACAGGTAAAATATCCTGTGGTGACACAGGGACAAGCTGTGGGTCGAACAGGGACTTGGCCATGGCAAGGAGCTATTTGAGACACCATCCCAGAGATGTGTTGAACACACGGCACCCAGCTGCACTGAGAGACCAACCATCCCCATGGAGAACCAGCACCCACCTTGTTCTTGGTGATGTACTCGACGCTGGAGGACAGGTCATCAATCTCCATCTTCAGCTCACTCTTCTCCTTCTCCAGCTTCTGCTTGACGCGCTGCAAGCTGTCGATCTGCTCGCCCAGCTCGGCCACACTGTCCGCGTGCTTCTTGCGCAGGGCGGCTGCCGTGGCCTCGTGCTGCAGGGTGGCCTCCTCCAGGTCCCGCCGCAGCTTCTGGAACTCAGCCTCGCGCTTCTTGTTGAGCTCCAGCTGCGTGGCCGTGCTGCCGCCGGCCTCCTCCAGCCGCTCGCTCAGCTCCTCCAGCTCCCGCGACACCTCCGCCCGCTGTTTCTCCACCTTGGCCCTGGCGGCTCGCTCGGCCTCCAGCTCCTCCTCCAGCTCCTCAACGCGCCCCTGGACACACAGAAAAGGTGCTCTGGGTGAAGCTCCAGCACCTCTGCTCTCCACAGCGGAGCAGTGTCTGTGCTGGTGATGGGAAGCAAGAAGCCTCCAGTCTTGGGCTGTTTTGGGAGGCAGGTGGGGCTGGTGCTCCTTGGTAGCATTTTTGGGGCTCCTGCTCTCCTCTGTGCCCTGCCATCAGGGTCCACCTGGCATGAGGTACTTTCCATGGGAATTCCCACAAATGCAGGGACCTGTCTCTGATCGGAAGAAGCCCAGAGTCCTAGATTTAGATTTTCAGAGTTTGGGCACTGGATTAAAGGTTTTATGTTGGACAGAGAACTACGTCCTGGAAGCAGTTCCTCAGGCTGGTGCTAGTGTTCACCTCAATAGCTCATTTTGAATTTTCAACCCACAGAATTTTGACAGAGGGCTTGGTTCCTGCTACCCATGCCAGCTTTTTCCATCACTAGGTTTCCAAGCTATCCCCATGCCTGATCAGAGAGGGATTGGCCCATGGAGATTCCCAGCACATCACATCTAATGGAAATTTCGGACTCCCAGGCTGTGACAACAGCTCTTCCCACCATACCTGGACCTCCTTGATCTTCTTCTGCAGCTGGGCCTCCATCACTTGCCCATCTTCAATCCTTGAGTTCAGCTGACTCATTTCAAAGTCTTTCCTGTACAGACAGAAGGCAGAGCCTCTGCTCAGACAAACACCATCTTGACAGGTCCTTCTTGCTCCTAAATTTCCCTGCACTGTTACATCCTAGCCAGAGGACAATCAAACCCACACAGGAAAGGACTGCAGGGGTAAGAAGAAGCTCATGGAAAGCTCACAGGGCTTTCTGCTCATTGCTGGGCTGGAGAAGGTCATGGAAAGCTCATGGAGAAGGTCATGGAATGCTCATAGGGCTCACAGCTCACTGCTGGGCTGGAGTGGCCAAATTGGCAGAAAAATAGCTCAGAGGGTTTCCTCTCTGAGCTTCCAACGTGTTCTCCAGCTCCATAATGAGAATGGGACACGACTGAAGTCTGTACTTGCAGCTGAGGTCCCAAAATGTGTTGGATCCTGCCAGGCAGGTCCCTCCTGTCCAACCCCACGCACAGAGGAAGGTCTATCATGCCCTGGTCTGTGAGTCTGTCAGCTCCTCAGCCTCTGCAAAGTGCCCAGGGAAACCAAGCCCTCCTCGTGCCTGGACTGGTCACAGAGCAGTGGCCAGAGCCACAGCCCAGCAGCCTTTGCAGGGGCCACACATCTGCCAGATTTAGAGGTGCAGAGCCAGCCCATAGCCCAGGCATGTGTCACACACTCACTTCTTGAGTTTCTCATCCAGCTGCTGTTTGTCATTCTCCAGATCCATTACAGACTCTTGTGACAGTTTCAGATCTCCTTCAAGCTTTCTCTTTGCTCTTTCCAGGTCCATGCGGATCTTCTTTTCTTGTTCAAGAGAGCTTTCCAGCTGGAGAATGAAGGGAGATGGGATGGGGAGGGACAGGACCCTCTGCAGCCCCACCCTTACCCATGCCCACTGCTGTGGGAGCCTCACCCAGCCCTGGGAGCCAGAGGTGTTTCCCAGCAGGTCTCCAGTCCCATTCCCTCAGCCCAGGCCTGCTCTCCATGAGGTGCTCTAGACCACCTCTTGTTTCAGGGGCAGTTTGTCAATGGGGTTATTCAACAACTAGCCATATTAAAGAGGGATCTGGGAACTATCCCACGCTCCAAATCCCACTCAGGGACAGCCTTTGGGCTCTCCTGGAGATGTGCCTGAAACCTCTCTTGCTTCATTGTCACTGGCCTAGGACTCACATCATCCACTTGCTGCTCCAGTTTGACCTTGGCTTTGGTCAGTGTGTTGACCTTGTCCTCCTCAGCCTGCAGGTCATCCAGGGCCTGCTGATGGGCCTCCTGCAGGGCTTTCTTCTCCTTCGTCAGCTTGGCAATGATCTCATCCAGAGCAGCCATCTCCTCGATCAGGTTTTTAACCTAGATCAGTGAGGACAAAAATAGAGAGCATCTTCTCAGAGGGAGGGGGTGCGAAGCTACTCCAGCAGCCAGCCCTTGAAAGGCATGAATCCATCCATGGGCAGCAGCAGCTCAGCACCCCACCAGCAGCCAGCCCCTGTCCCCCTGGCCAGGCTGCTCCCACCAGCTGGGTTTTCCATGCCCCAAATCAGTTGCCGCAGCACAGAACCGTTTGCCCACACCCCTCTGGGCAATGAGGCAGGATACAGAGGGTTTTGCCCTCTGCCCTGCCCCAGCTCCCCCACCCCAGAAGCCTTGTCCCAGCCATTTCTCTGGTGTCCCCACGGGCACTGAGGCCCCAGGGCAGTGAGGCCGGACCCTGCAGGGAGGTCAGCTACCTTGTTCTCAGTGGCATGTTTCTCCTTCTCCACCTTGGCCAGCGTGATCTCCAGGTCATCGATGTCCTTCTTCAGCTCTGCACACTCATCCTCCAGCTTGCGTTTCTTGGCCGTGAGCTCCGAGTTCATCTCCTCCTCATCCTCCACACGCTCCATCAGCTCCTTCACCTTGGCCTCCAGCTGGATCTTGGACTTGATGAGCAGGTCACAGCGCTCCTCCGCATCTGCCAGGTTGTCTTGCTCCTGGGAGAGGCACGGGAGGGGCAGCGCTCACCCCCTGCCCCAGGACTCTGCTCTCAACCCTGCTGCCCTGGCCCAGAGCTGAAGCTCTTGTGGATGGGGCAGAGTGAACCCGAGATGCTCAGGGGTACAAAAGATACAGCTCCAGTCACTGCCCATTATTGAGGTTTGCAGGACAGGCACTAACACTAACCAGAGCCAAAGAGCAACTCAGTCTTTCCACAGGAAGGAAACACTGGCATGAGAAATGGCACAAAATCTGGCAAGCCAACACTGCCATCCCTCCCACCCCCTTGGGAGGTGAATGCCCTTTCCATCACCAGGGGATCACAAATCCCTGTGACAGCCCCACGATGGGATGGCACTTAAGGTCTGCACAGTCTTGGGTTGTGTTTTCAGACTGTGGCAACAAGGGAGCCTCAAAACTGCACGAGGCTGAAGGAGGGATTTAGGATTCTCTGCTCCTTCTTCCACCCATGGACCCTGCACTCTTTTTACCCTTCCAGAGAGAGGGTGAGGCACTCACTGCCTGCAGCTGGAGAGCCAGGTCATTTTTCTCCTGGATCATGGAGACCTGCTTCTCTTCCAGCTCCTTCCTCTTAGCCTCGGACTTCTCCAGAGCCTCCTTCGTCTTCTGGAATTCCTCCTTCAGGTTGGACATTTCCTTCTCAGTCTGAGCAGACTTGAGTAGAGGCTTGATCTTGAAGAACAGCTTCATCCAGGACCAGTTCTTGACAGCGTTGAAGGCCCGGATGTTCCACTGGATGGTATAGAGGGCTTCCCTGGGGGATACAAGCACAGCACCATCAGGGGTGTACATTCCCCGTGTCCCCCCCGGCTTCTGCAGGCCTGGACACAGCTCCATTCTCCCGCAGTGGGACAAATGGCAGAATGCTGAATGAATGGCACATTGTCTGCACACGGTACTGGCCCTGCGGGGATGGGTGGGATGGCCTGGATTTCAGGTCTCCTCACTCTGCCTCCCTCTGAATCTTCCAGTGGAAACCAGAGGCTCCCCACACCAATATCCCCCAGGTCTGCCCCCATCCCTCAGGGCCAAGCAGTGCCAGACACAGGCAAGCCCCACAGGTCAAACCCACTGATAATGTGCAGAAGAGACAAGGAGACACAAAGTCCTGCCCTTTGCCCCCACAACTCTACCTCCTGCTGATGATCTTCTGATACTCCACACGCATGAGGTACCCACGGATCCTGGCCTGCAGCATCGTCAAGACCTTGGCCAGACGCTCATCTCGCATCTCCTCCAGCAAGCCCAGCAAACCAGCCTTGAAAAACACCTGTGAGCAAGAGAGTGGAGTCACGAGCAGAAGGACAGAGGGCTCAGGGGTGACACAGCCTGCCAGGGACACCTGGAGGTGCACCCACACATGGCACAGGGAACCAGAGCTCCTGCCCTGAGCACATTGTGCTCCCCAGCAGGGATGAGCTGCTGTGGTGTGTGGGATGAGGTCAGGCAGCAGTGACCTGCTCAGAGCTGTTTTTTCTCTTCCCAGCCAGCATTTTCCTCTGCCCTCCTGAGTCCCTTCAAGGGCCACACACACCCTGCAGAGTGCAGGGCTGCAGCAGGACTGTGGCCAGGCAGAGACAGGCACAGAGACAGGGACAATTCCTCCCTCCCAAGGACGAGTTGCCTGCTCTCACCTTGGTGTGACCGAACTTGTACTGTGCACGGTCCAGTTCCAGGGAGCTCAGCAGCTTCTCTGTGGCCTTCCTGCTGTCCACAAACTTGTCTTCTGGAATGGCTGCTGGGTTGAGGATACGGTATCTGCAGGGACAAAGCAGAGGGAGGCCATGCAAGAGATCTGCAGCACCGCCATCATCCCAGAACCTCAGGCACGCCAGTTCCCACTGCAGCCATTCCCACAGGCTGGAGCTGTATGTGAATGTTTCTCCAGGGCACAGCATTGCAGGCACCAGGGAACCCTGCCAGATTTAGTCCCTGAACATCAGGGAGACCGTGCAAGATGGCCACTGGCCTCACCATGCCTAGTCCGGCCTGAGCTAAGCAGCATGGATGGGACAAGCTGGAGGATACTAAGGGTCCATCCCAAGGGCAGAGAGAAAGCTGATCCTGATCAGAGGGCCTGAGCCTCTCCATCATCTCCCTGCACCAGCCCTGCATTCAGCACCTCACACATCCAGATCTCATCCCAAGCTCTCCATGCCTGGCACCCCAGAACCAGCAGCAGAGCTATCTCAAACTGGACAGGCACAGGGGGTGTGTCGGGGCTCACACCAGCCCTGCACAAGCTGGGGAGCAGGCTGAAGCCAGGACAAGTCTGGCTGCCCTGGAAACACGTGCTGGGCAAGGAAGAAGAGGTTACCGCTGCTTGAAGTCTGCGTAGAGGATCCTGTTGGGGAATCCTTTCCGGCAGATGCGAATCCCTTCCAGGACACCGTTACAGCGCAGCTGGTGCAGCACCAGGAAGGAATCCATGGCTCCTGGGGGTAAGGACACACATGGAACAGATGACGCTCAGCCCAAGAAGACAGAGGAAATGGAGCTGCAGCCCAACCCTGAACCCTGGGAACCTCCCATGGTTTGAACACGGGTGTTAGCCTGTCCTGCAGGGCTGTGCTGAGCACCAGGGCTGCAGCCTGGGCCTTGGATGGTGGAATTCAGCCTGAAAGACTCATCCATCTCTGCTGCCATACAAGTGCCAGGCTGCACAGCCAAAATGGGAGCCTGGCAAAGCTCACTCTCCCCAGCAGAGGAGACTGACCTGGGTGACAGGAGTTTCAGCACTGAGCACTGTCAGGGCTCAGTGGCAGCATGAAAAGGGCTGGGGAGAAGGTGGGTGCAAGAATCCCTGCCAGCTCCCACAAGTGGCTGTCCCCAAGGGCATTGCCAGGCTGCTGCCTCAGCCCTCATACCTGGGGTCTTGGTCTCGTTGGGGATGATGCAGCGGACGAAGTGGGGCTGGGTGGAGCGCAGGTTGGTCATCAGCTTGTTGAGGTTCTCCTGCAGGGCACACACAGCGGCTGAGGGCACAGCTCTGCTTCCAAACAACACTGCTCTTTCTTTCCAGCCCCTTCCCCCCACAGGCAGGGAGGGAGCAGACCCTGAGAGCCACTTGTGGCATGAGAAAGGGGGAGTTTCCTCCTGCTGTGCTGCCAGGGGACATCTCCAGCCCCGGGGCAGTGCCTCATGCTAGGGTGGGAGCCGTGGCAGAGGGGACTGGGCTGGCACACAGGACAAACGACACCTGCAGGCTTTGCTGGGCCAGAGGGGAGCCAGGTGCTTCCCTACTATTTGTAGGTAAAGTTTTGCTGCAGGGGAGAGCCAGGGACACAGGACTGAGCATTTTCCTGGCACAGAGCTCTGTGCTCAGTGCCCTGCGGTTCCAGGGCTGGTGTCCACACTGGCTGCAGGCAGAGTGTCAGGAAATGCAGGATTTCCCTGCACCTCCACAGTGCTTCACCCCCTTTGGCCATGACAGAGTGATCCAGACTGCACCTCCTTTTCTCTTCAAGGCACAGCCCTGCCTTTGCTTGTGGGAAAGGCATCTCCACCTAGGATCTTTCCAGCTGCCTTCCCTGCTCATACAGCTCAGGGAATGGAACACCTTCCCACAGCTCCACATCACCGTGGGCCAACTCCTCACCACAGACGCCTTTCCCCAAGGTCTGTGACTTGTCCAGAAGGAAGAAAGTCACACTTTTCCCTCAACAGGGGCTCTGCCACAGAGCTGCTCTCTTCAAGCATTCTGTCACAGTCACAGAATGTCCTGAGCTGGGAGGGACCCACAGGATCATCCAGTGCAGCTCCTGGCCCCACACAGCCACCCCAACAATCCCACCCTGGGCATCCCTGGGAGCAGTGTCCAAACACTCCTGGAGCTCTGGCAGCCTCGGGCTGTGCGCATTGCCCTCTCACAGGGCTGTCACGGCAGGACACATCTCTCTGTGCTGCCTTCCAGTTAGCTGAGCTCTGGGTTGGACAAATAACTCCTGTGGTGAGCATGGGATGGAGGTGTGTGACATCCCGAGCTGTAGAATGGGTCAGGTCACCCCCCACGACAGGGAGCTGCTGCAAGATCCTCCTCCATTTTCTTCTGCCCAAAGGTTGTCCTTCCCGCTGACAAGAATGAGGAGAGAAGCAGCACAGACTTAAAGTGATGTTCATGTAAATAATTATCTAAACATCACTACAAGTCTTAACTGCCGCTCTCCCAAAGGCGGAGGAGCTGCTGCAAGCATCACGTGGGCAGGAGCAGCACAAGCCCAGCTCCAAGGGAGCTCTCCCAGCCTGGAGCCTCGTGTCCTACCCTTGGGGCACAAGGACAGGGCTGAGGCTCTGCCAGGCACAGGCCCCTTGCCCAGGGATGAGAGTTGGGGGCTTTTGCCTAGTGGTGGTCCTGCAGGAGCTCTGGTGGTCCTTCAGGAGCTCTGGTGGTCCTTCAGGCCCCAGGAGGTGCGAGAAGCCAAGAGTCTCGGCAGGGAAGTGAGACTGCCAGTGGGACCCTCAGAGCATTTTTCTCCCCAGCCCTGGATGAAGGGCAGGCTCTTACCTTGTGCAGCTGCGACACTGTTTGGAAAGAAGCTGCCTTTTTGCGTTTCTCCTTGGTGCCTGGCTTGTGAGCTTCCTCTGTTGGGTTGAAATATTGATTACTTACATCAGCAAAACATCTGCCTGGCTTAGAGGGCTCAGGAGCACCCCTAAACTCCCCTGAAATTCCCACAGCCCTTGCTGTCTGTAAAGCAGAGGTGGCTGTGCCCTGCTGCAGAACAAAGCCACCAACCACCAAAAACATCTCCCACAGCACCCTGCTCTGGGTGTTTCTCCTCAGTTCTGGACAAAACACAACCCCAGAGTCACAAGGCCACCATGACACCCCCGCAACCCCACACAAACCCTTAAACGCACCCACCCACACAGGATTTTGGGGATCAGTGTGGGTTTTCCCTTTGCTGGGCTGCCAGGGACAGGGAGGAGAGGGGAGGAGAGAGGTAAAAAAGGGGGTGAGGGTGTTCCTCACCTGAAGCAGAGCCCACGTAGTTCTCATAGAGGGAGGCCAGGAGCTTGTTCTGGGATTTCTGGAAGACGGACACGACCGTCTCGTTCAGGGGGTCCTTGTTCTTGTCCAGCCACCCCACGATGTTGTAGGGCACCTGTCCCCGGGGAGGAAAGGTCAGGACAGCCCTGTCCCCACGAGGGGAAGGTGCGGATGCTGGGAAGAGCTGCCAGGGACGTACCACACCAGCGTAGTGCACCACCTCAAAGTGCGCCTCGTATTTCCGCTTCTTATCCGGCCGCGGCTTCTGGAAGTTGGGCGACTTCCCGATGTGGTTGTCGTAGAGCTTGGATTTGAAGGTCATGTCCGAGGCCTTGGGGAACATGCACTCCTCCTCCAGGATGGACAGGATTCCCATGGGCTGCAGGGAGAGGGGGGAGCACAGAGGACTGAGCTCAGTGTGGCCATGTCCCACCCCAAAATTGGGAATTCTCTGTGCCACTGAGCACAGGCCGTGGGAGATCCCATCCTAATCCAGGTGTAAGATGTTGGCCATGGGGCCAAGCTGTCTTTGGCTGGATCTGACCTCCAGCCAGTCCTCGTGGGACTGGCCAGGCCTGCAAGATGGGGGAGCTTGCCCAGGTCCGACAGATTGCTGGGAAGGGGAAATCCTCTCCAGGATTGCTCCTTTCAAAAAAAACCCCAAAAAAGGTGAGTTTCCTCCATGCAATGGTGGAAATATTTTGTACAAACTGCTCTGAAACAGCAAGTGCTCAAGTAAAAGGCACTGAGGGCTACAAGTGGGTAAGAAAAAAGGGGCAGAGATTATTGTTCTCTGGAGGAAAAGGCTGCACCAGGTTTTGTGGCTCACCAGTGGGTAGGAACAGAATTTTCCTATTTTCATAAAGTCAAAATTTGTGTCAAAAAGGTCTCAGTGGGCTGGAGGCTCTGAGCTGTAAGTGTTGGGAAAATAATTTTGGGTGCTTGCCACTGACTGGGGAGGGGAAAAGTGAATTTTGGTGGCAGAGCACCTCTCACTGTTCCAGCCTTTGCAAACAAAGCATCCCCCAGCAGCACCATTCCTGTGCCCTGCCTCACGCTTCACCTTCTCAATCAGGTCGATGCAGGCCTGCAGGTCCAGGCCAAAGTCGATGAAAACCCATTCAATGCCTTCCTTCTTGTATTCTTCCTGCTCCAGGACAAACATGTGGTGGTTGAAGAACTGTTGCAGTTTCTCGTTGGTGAAGTTGATGCACAGCTGCTCGAAGCTGTTGAACTGCAGGAACAAAGCAGATGTGAGTGAGGAGGAGCTCCTGAAGGGAAGGGGTTTGCTCCTGTGCTCTGTCTGGGTGTGAAGGGGATCCCTGCCAGGCTCAGCTGTGCTGCTACCAGAGCAGGTAGCCAGGAATCACTGGAGATGTGCCCACAGCAATGTTAAATCCTTCCTTGGGAGCTGCCTGTTTGCTCCAGGCACATTAATTCAGACTAGAGCTCGTTTTCTCAAGGCCAGCAGTTTCTTCGAGGAGATAGAGCTCTCAAACAGCACGTGACTGAGTTGTCCCTACAAATCCCCTCAAAACCTGCAGAACTCACATCAAAGATCTCGAAGCCTGCAATGTCCAGCACTCCAATGAAGAACTGCCTGGCCAGCTTGGTGTCCAGAGTCCTGTTGATGCGGGTCACCAGCCACTTGAACATGCGGTCGTAGGTGGCTTTGGCCAGGGCCCCCACGGCGTACAGCACCTGCCAAGGCAAACCCCAGAGCTCACCCTGAGCCTCTCCCTGCTCCTGCAGGGGCCACAGGCTGACAGAGAGCTCCTCCTGGCACACAAAGGATGCACAGACACATCCAAGGAGTTTGTGCTTACAGTATAAACTCCAAAATTAGTTTTCACATTCCTCACAAGTGTGTTCCTGCCTACCTGGCCTATCTTGCCTCCAAGGTCTTGGGAGATAAATTAAGTCTAAAGTGGTATTTTCAGAAGCCTTGTGCCTGGCAGGAGCCCACAGCCCACTTTGGGTAAGGCAGCAGGTCCTGAGCTCCTCTGGAATTGTCCTCCAGGACTGACTTGCACTGCTCTGGCCAGGTCTGGTTCCTAACTGGGGTGTGGCTGGAATCTGACCAGACCCATTTTTGGATCATTGGAGTCTCCCACAAGATCAGTTCAGGTGAGAATTTGGATTGAGTTTTCTACTTTTCAGGGCTGAACTCCTCACAGGAGTGTGACAGTTTCTGAAGCAGATCCACAGACCCTGGACCTCCTCTGGCTGGGGTCCAGCCCACATTTCAGACACACTGCATGGAACCTCCAGCCTTGGTTGATATGCAAAGCTATCCGTCAGCTCTGCCACTCACTTTCCCTGCTGCTAAAAGAACTGTGATATATCTTCACCTCCTGCTCTGGAGTCTCCTGCTACTCCCAAGAGAGTGAACTGCAGCACCACTGGGGCCCTGCAGAGCACATTGGGCACTGGCCTGAGCAGTCAGAGCCCGGTGTGAGCAGGGGACACGTGTCCTGCTGTCCTGTCACACTCACCTGCTCCACGTTCTGCCCTTTGGTCACGTACTCGTTGCCCACCTTGACCCGAGGATGGAGCAGCCCCTTGATGAGGTCAGCGGAGCTGATTCCCATGAGATAGGCAGCTTTGTCAGCACCTGGAAAGCAGCACAAAGGCATGAGGAGACAGCAAGGAGGGTCTGGGAAGGGAGAAAGGAAGCAAAGTAAAAAATTACCATCTCTTATGATGATCTAACTACACTAGTTTTCCCACTTGCTCCAGGGTTTCCTCCAGTGTCTAATGTGATTTCCCATCTTGCATAGTGTATGATGCTTTAAAGCCTGAACCTCCTGCCTGGGAAGTTACTGTTTGAAGACCTGCTGCACCTTATCAAGTGCTTATCAGGTTTTAGTCTGCTTGAATTGGGATTCTCTGTGCATTTTCCAGTGGAAGTTTGAGTTCCCATGCAGTGAACTGAGCAGAAGAGAGGTGATTGTCTTTCATAAACTCCTAATAGCAGATTGTAGCTAGAAAATCACCTCTGTAAGGAAATCACTGCCAGGTCAAACTCTTCATTAATTAATTACCAGGTAGCAGCCAAAGAGTGCATTGCCATTTTGGAGGCAAAGAGAGCTTTTCCTTCACGAATGTTAACATGACAAGATCTGATCTAGGTAGTCATTTCTGCTGGATCCCTGCTGAAACCTTCCAAGTAAGTGCTAGGGCTCCCACTTTTCACCCTTCCACATGCTGGAAAGTCACCCTCTCCCTTCAGGTTTGCTCTGCAGCCTGACTGTTCTTAGGTCTGTGATTTGCATTGGATTTTCCTGAGCAACAAACCAGGAAAGGTGTTTGACAGTGACTGTGTCCTGCTCCAAACGCTCTCCTGGAGGCTGTGAGCTCAGCAGGTCCTTGCAGTCCTGCTCACAGCCTGGCTCACCCTTTGTGGATGCCCTGCCTGGAATGCTGCCCCGTGAAGTGCAAGAGATGAAGAGGAGGAGGAGATGAAGCCCAGGTGGGTGTGACCCCCTGTGACGCTGTTGAGGCAAGGCTGATGCAGACGAGACCATGCTGCAGAGACTGTCCTAAATATTCCTCCTGCTCAAGGACAAGCCTTGTGCACCTCCAGGAGGGCCTAAGGCAGTGTAGGTGCTTAAAATCATGGTCACTGACCTCTCCAGGCCAGACATGGGCAGTTATCTGATGCCACAGTGATTTTTGCTTTTTTCCTTTTATACATTTTTAACTTTCCCATTACTTTTGCCTACCCTTTTCCCCAGCTAGGAAGACCAAACACATTCCAAAGCTCCAAGCCCTGGGGGGCACGAGGCTCCTCTCCTGTCTTGGTCCTTCCTGGGAACTAAGATTGGGAACAAAATCTGCAGGACACATTGTCATCAACAAGTCCAACTAGTGCCAAGGGTGGGGGTCTCCAGAGAAGGGGCTTGACCTGGGGGAAATTGCAGCACCACTTGTTCTCCAAATTGGTGTTTTTTATCAATGATGTACATTTCCTAAAACCTATCAAACTGTATTTACCCCTGTGGGGTTGGGCTTTTGTGGATATTCTTCCATAACTGCCTCTGGAGCTCCAATAAAGATCCACTTTTCTATTACTTCCTCTACTAAAATGATCTCAAGTTTCATTTCCAGGCTGAAAAAGGCAACAATCCCAGCCTGCCCTCGCAGGAATTGTGTGCCCAGCCCAGGCTGGGCAGGTCTGGAGCACAGAACCCAACTCACTTTCAGTGCCATCAGCCTCTGCCTGCTCTTCCCTCTGCTTTTGCTTGAACTTCATGTTCCCGAAGTGCATGATGGCCCCCACGATTTTATAGGAGCCGTATTTCTCATCGTTGCTGAAGCCCAGGATGTCCATGGCGTGCTGAGGAGAGACAAAGCAGCAGAGATAGAACAAATTCACCCCCTGAGGGGAGGGTTGGTCCCTCCTCCCACTGTCTCCTAAGGCACTCTCCCTATCCTGGAGCTGGGCAGGTGCTCTGTCTGGTGGGCACCCAACCAAGGAATCCTCTCCATGGGGTCTGAATGTGACTCCAGCTCCCCCAAGACCTATTTGAAAGCAAAAATACTTGTCTAGCATCCACACGGAGGAGGTTTTCCAAGCTGAGGTCTCAAGAGGAGACCTGATTGATCTCTACAACTCCTGACAGGAGGGTGCAGCCAGGTTGGGGTTGGGCTCTGCTCCCAGGGAACAGGGACAGGATGGGAGGAAACAGCCTCAAGTTGTGCCAGGGGAGGCTCAGGTTGGACATCAGGAAGAATTTCTTCACTGAAAGGGTTGCCAGGCACTGGAAGGGGCTGTTCAGGGAGGTCTGGAGTCCCCATCCCTGGAGGTGCCCAAGGAAAGCCTGGCTGTGGCACTCAGTGCTCTGGGCTGGTGACAAGGTGGGGATCAGGCACAGGTTGGACTCAATAACCTTGGGGGTCTTTTCCAAATTTAATGGTTCTGTGATCTTCTCTCTCATGGGCACTATGGGAAGTGCTCATGTGCTCCAAGCCCTTCCTGATGCAGGGAATTACTCTCCCTTCCCTGCCTGGATGAGGCTGCTGGTGGAGACCAGAGCCATTCTGCCCTTTCCTGTAGGGAAACTGCCAATAAACCAGAGGGAATTCACAACTGATTTAAAGAGGGACACCCAGAAAGGCAGGACACCTCCCCAGAGCTGCCCAGAGGAAGGTTGTGCCCTCCCCAGGCCCCTGTGCTGTGCACGTACATCCGTGGCCTTGAGCTCCGCGCCGTCATCCAGGTTGTCCACAGTTGTCACCCCCTGGGAGCAGAAGTGGTAGTCGTAGGGGTTGAGGGACAGCAGCAGCATATCTGCAGGGGATGACACGCAGAGGGTGAGGCCAGCCTGGTGGGGACATCCCTGGGCAGAGGGACAGCCCTGGGCACACGGATGGAGCAGGAAGGCTTCGCCAGCCTCAACTAGAGGGCACCAGCTGGGGGAGGAACAGCCTCGTTCAGCACAGGCAGGTCCACACACGGGTCCCACCTCTTCTGTGCTGGTCTCCTGCTTGCTATCTTGGGATATGGCCTGGCTGCAGACTGATTTAGAAGTGGCCACCATGCCCTTGTGACTCCAGATAAGATTACTGCTCTCTCAGACCTGCCTAATAAGGTGCTGTTCAGCACCAAGCTCAGGAGCCTCAGCCAAGAGCTGACCACCCCAGGGGGCTGTGCCAGCCATCCTTTTGTGTGGGATGTGGCCCGGGGGTGCTGCTCAGAGCACGGAGACATCCCAGCACAAACTCAAATCAGCTGGGATCACATCTGCTCCAGGGCCCTGAGGGAGCTCTGCAGGTGTTTCCAAGCTCACCTGAAACAGGTCATCTCACCAGAGGGGCTGAAGGAGCTCGGAGGAGGCTGCAAAACCCTTCCCCCTACCCCAAAATGGGTAGATCTCCAGCCTGCACATGCTGAACTCAGTGCTGTACCCACCACACCATGAGGGCTCTGTGCCAGGCAGCTTTGCAAAGCACACTCCCACCTTGCAGACAAACCCTGAGTGACCTCACTCCTACACCGAGGCAGAAAGGGCTTTAGTCTGCCTTCTCAGCCTGTGAGGATAATGGAGGCTGGGCTAGGTGACCTCTTGAAATCCCTTCCACCTTGAATTATCCACCAATCCTATGATCCTGCACAGCTAGCAAAGCATTCGAGGGCAGAACCTGCACGGTGAGCTGGATTTGCTCGTTCCTGTGGACCCCAAAGCTGACAACAGAGCTCTCTGGGGCTCCATCCAGGCCATCAGGCCGTGAGGGCTGTCTACATCTTTGGCTGCCTTACCTTGCAGCTCTGGTTTCTTCCCAGAGAGGATCTGGTAGAAGATGTGGTAGCTTCGCTCTTTGGGTTGCTGGAAAATCACTCTGGATTTTTCCAGAAGATCTAGAAGGAAATAGGGCAGAGGGGTCAGAGGAGGGCTCGTTCCTTCCCAGAGCTGAGCCCAAACAGTGGGATGAGCTCCCCCTCCAGTGCAGCTACTCACAGATGTCAATGTCTGCAGAGGCCAATTTCCCAGAGGGACCAAAGTGGATCCGGATGAACTTGCCCTGAAAACACACATAGGAGGTAAGTGCTGGGCTTGGCTACAATTCTGAACAGCCCCTAGAAACTGAATTAATTTCCCACTTCTTGGGCTTCTGCTGATGCCAGGCAAGTTACTGGGCTCTGTAAAAGGGTGAAGTTCTCTGGTTTGTAACGTGCAGAGGCTCAGACAGCACTGCCCAAGGGTTTAAATGCCAGGCAGGCAGAAATTTAACTGACAGCAGATAAAGCCTTGTCCTCAGGCCTGTTCTTAGCACTTCTGCAGCGCACTGTGACACTGAGAGTGCCCACAGCCCCTGCCCTGTGCTGCGCTCAGGGTCTCCCCCAGCAGTGCCTCCCTCCCCTCCAAGGCACAGGAGCTCTGCAGCCGCAGCAGAGCCAGGCTGGGCTTAGCAAAAACAATGCTGCTCCCTGGAAGGGACACTCCTGTGTGTCCCAGTGCCAGCACTCCAGGCCGTGCTCTGTCCCTCCTAGCTCTGGTCCTGCCAGGGATGTCTCTCCAGCTGTGACCCCAGGGCCATTCGCGCTGGCCACCCTTCACTGCACTGCTGTAGCCACAAAACCTTGGCCCTGGCACTCCAATCTCACCAGGAAGCAGATCCAGCTCTCTGCTCCATGCCTTTGGCTCCCACTGCACAAACCCACAGTGTCACCAGCCCACACCAACACCCACAGCTCCCTGGGCTGCCGAGATGCTTACAAAACGCGAGGAGTTGTCGTTTCTTATGGTTTTGGCATTGCCAAAAGCTTCCATGGCTGGGTTGGCCTCGATGATTTGATCTTCAAGGGTGCCCTGGAAAACAAAACCAAAGGCTTTGTCACAGGGGATCTGTGACCAAGAACACGGAGCAGTGCCAGGCGCTCCTTGGTGCACTCCAGAGCTGTCCTTGACACTTGCTGCTCCTGAGGCACCTCCTTGTATCCCCAGGCAGTGCAGCTCAGTTTAGGGATCAGCAGTGCTCTCTGTGGGCTCCTCCTTGCCTAAACTGGTCCCTCTGGAGACCCACACTGCTGTCCCCCCTGCACACAGCTCTCCTTACCCCCTTCCTTGGGAGCTACAATATGCAAACCAAGAGCATGCTCATGTTGTCAGCACTACAGTCCGAATAATTTCAGGCTCTGACTCCACCAGGCATCTCCTCTTCCACCAAACCAAAGTCTTGGACAGTTCACACCAACAGCATATTGCAAAATGAGGTCCAGAAACCAACAAAAAGCATGGCAGGGCCTCAGTGTGATGGGAATACAGCACAGGTCCCAGCCAGCATGATCTGCTGGGCACACTGGGGCTGTCCTGAGCAAGCCGAGATTAATCCTCTCCTAACCTTGTTTTTCCATGTGTTTCTCTGAAGATAAAGAGACAGCATCCACCTAATGCAGGTAAAGCAGGACAAGGATTGAGGAAGGCAGCAAGAGACTGGTGTCAAACCACGCAAGGACAGTGGAGTTGGACACCAGCAGTAGAATTTGGTGGCACAGGCACCTGCAGGATTTTTCTTGAGAGCTTTCGCCCATGCTCTGACACATTACAATCCACAGGGCTTTCCTTAGGTGGGAGACACCAGCTCTGGGCTCTGCCCACCCAGAGCCACCCTCTCTTTGCAATGCTGGAACCACAACTGCTCCCCACCTCTGCAGCTCCAGGCATGTGAAGGGCAGAAGAGACAGGGAGCAGCTGTGAATTGCACTTCCCAGCAAACTGCATCTGTCACCTGAGTACCCTTTGATCTCTTATCTCTAAATTCAGCCTGATCTAAGATTACCTAGCCTGTGAGACCCAGTGAGGGCAGCCCCAAGACCCAGAGATTCATCCCCTGAACTGTCTCACTCTAAGTTTGTCCAAGTGGTCATTCATGATGAGAAACATCCCCCAGCCAAGGGTGTGCACCAGCTAAAGGCTCAGAGAAATCACAGGCCAAGGATTTGTGACTGACCCTTGGGGTGTTGGGAGCCTCAGCCTTTGCTGGGCTTGCTTGGAGCTCAGCAAACCCCTCAGAAATGATGTCCAGAGAAGGACATCAGCCGCCTGCAGGGATGGGCACAGCCAGCCCAGGGCTTTCCGAGGGTGGCAAGTGCAGGCACCAGCAGGGCACTGGTGTGCAGCTCCAGCACAGCTGGCGCTTTGCCTGTGGCAAAGAGGGTCTGCCGCTGCCCCTGAGCTGGGCTTGGAGGCTAAGGAGGATCTGCAGAGAGTGGAGGCTTCACCTTACGTTTGGAGAAGCCCACACCACCCCCAGACAAACACTGGTTAGAAATGGGTGTTTGAAGGAGAGGCTGGAGTCAGAAGGGCAGAAAGCCACCAAGAGATGAAACACCGAATCTTCCAGCTGTGGGAAGGTGGGAGATGATACAAAGCCAAGTGGAGAACTGAACACTGCCCAGGTGCTGGGGCAGCCCCTGCTTCCAGACCTAAAGTAGATGCCCCACACATCACACCATCATGGATCTGTGGTGCAGCAGAGCTCTGTCCTCAGCATTAGAGTCCACAACACTTACCCCAGTTTTAGTGGCAAGAGCTGCCTAGAGAAAGGAGAGAAAATTGTCTTTAGAAATCCAGAAGAGCCAGGCAAGAACCACAAGAAGCATGGTCAGAAAAGCAGGGCATGACCATTTAGTGCAAAAAAAAAAAAAAAAATCCAAGAAAAAAAACCTGGGAGGATTAAACTTTATAGGAGAGGCCAAAAAGTTGTTAAATAGATTAGCTCAAGAAAATAAAGAAATGCATCAAAAAGCAAGAACAGTTAAATTCAAACTCAAAGAAGAGGAAAGAAAATAATGCTGAAGTATTGCTTGTCTGATACCTAAAGCAGCCAGTTTGCTTCCTCGAGGGAAAAGCAGTCTGGAGCCTCAAAGTATCCAGGAGAAAGAAGCAATTGCAGGGACAGCTCAAAAATAACCAGCACCAAAGAAAAGCAAGAATCAAAACAAGAGCAAGAAAAGCACAAGGTAGAAAAGGGTCAAAATTAACAAAAGGAGAAAAAAAAAAAAAAAAAAGGAGAAAAGGCTGAAAAGCAAGGCTTAAAAGAGGCAAGGTGGGAAATGGAAGGTTTATTTCATCTTTTTAATGCTCCTTAAGAAGACCAGTGGGGTGTAGAATGAGGAAGAGAAAGAGAACAACTAAAGCACCTCTTCCAGGCTGCACGGATAGAGCAGCCACATAAAAAAAAATCCATTTCCCCTTGAGCAGAATAATTTCAAGCCTTGCTTGTTCAAAAGTCAAGGAAAAGCCAAGCCCTGGGTGGGTCAGAACAAAACACGTTTCCAAACACAAAAAGTTGGGGAAGAAAAAATAAGAAGAAGAAAGGGGAAGAAGGGGGAAAATAATTTTTTTAAAAGTTTTTTAAAAAAGGAAAGAAAGGAAGAAAACAACAAGAACTTGTTTCAAAAGAAGGTCTTACTAATTTCTTGCCCGGTGCGTCGCCCAAGGCTGCCACAATGGCAAAGTACTGAATGACCCGCTTGGTGTTTACAGTCTTACCAGCACCAGATTCTCCGCTTAGAGTAACAGAAATACACAGATCAAGGGCATGAGGCAAAGAACAGGCACAGCTCATCGCACACACCCTGCTGCACTGCGAGGGACAAGTCTCAGAGGGATGGAGAGGCCGCAGCTCTCCATCCCCCAGCCTGGGGAGTACGTGCTTGTCTTTGGGGCTGCCTTTGGAGCTTCACCCTCTCTCCGTGTCCCCTCGGCCGGCCGAGGTGCCGGGGGGCTCAGCTGCCCGCTGCAGCACGGCCAGCGAGGCCGGGCAGCCGTGCCCGGGGGCTGCAGCTGTCCGGGATCAGCGGCACAGCCTCGCCCGCCGCCGCTCGCGTGGTTTCGGCACGCCCGGCTTTGCTGGGGCATCTTGGAGATGGCAGGGCGCCGTGCCGGGGTGCAGGGTGCCCGCTGCGGGCTGCGGGGGGCTGCCGGGCCCCGCTGAGCTCATCCCTATAGTTAGCGAGCCGCTCTCCCATTGTAATCCCAGAGGACAAAGAGCCGGGGGGAGCGGGCGGCGGGGCCGCCACCGGACACGCGCCAAGCATCCCTCCGCAGCCCCTGCCTTTCCTAATTAGGCCATGGCCCGGGCTAAAAATGTCCGTGGCTCCTGGCAGCGGCGGAGGGTCCTTTAGAGTCCTTTATATAGCCCTTATCTAGATGTCACTTGAAATCAACCTGGCCTCCACCCTCCCACATCACCCTCCTCCCCCGCCGCCGCCCCTGCGGCCAGCATCTCCCTCCGGCCTTGGCCTCCATCTCTGCTTTCCCCCGCTCCCGGGAGGGTGCCGGTGCTCGGGGCGCCCCACGGCAGCTCCTGCAGCTGTCGGGGTGCGGGGGAGCCCGGCTTTGTCACCTGGCACGGTGGCGGCGGCAGCCTGGGCGGCAAGGGTGACAGCTGCCGGGATGGGAGGGGGGGACACTGCCGGGGGGGCTCCTCTGGGCACAGGGTGCCCATCCAGGGAGCACAGCACAGGGGTCTCGAGGGCATGGAGGGACACTTACGTGATGAGCATGGACTGGTTTTCACGGTCTGGAAGAGAAGGAGCGGGCATTAGGGCAGCGCTGCCCACCTCACCCCGCCCCAGGAGCCCGGGTACCCCGGACGGGTGCCCCAGGAGCCCGGGTGGGTGCCCCAGGAGCCGGGGTGCCCCGGGTGGGTGCCCCAGGAGCCGGGGTACCCCGGACGGGTGCCCCAGGAGCTCGGGTACCCCGGGTGGGTGCCCCAGGAGCCGGGGTACCCCGGACGGGTGCCCCAGGAGCCGGGGTACCCCGGACGGGTGCCCCAGGGCAGCGCTTACTGCGCAGCATGTCGTTGTAGGCGTTGTCGGCGATGGAGTAGATGTGCGGCGGTGCCTCCGAGCGCCTCTTGCCCTTGTAGGCTGCCACCACGGGCGCCGTGTACACGGGCAGCCACTTGTAGGGGTTGATGGTGACACAGAAGAGCCCCGAGTAGGTCTGCGGGGGGAAAAGGGGTGGGTGAGGGATGGATGGGGGTGTCCCGGTGCCCCCTCACCTCCCCGCCCCGGGGGCTTACATAGATCATCCAGTGGGAGTAGCGGCGCTTGAGGTTGTAGAGCACCGAGGGCTCATTGAGGTGTGTCAGCATGGCCATGTCCTCGATCATGTCGAACTTGGGGGGGTTCATGGGCTGCACCTCATCCTCCTTCACCACCCGCGTCTGTCGGACGAGGGGGACACACGTCAGAGGAACCCCAGCCCCACTGAACACTCTCTGCCCCCAAACTTGCGGGTTGGATGGACATCCTGACAGTGCCATGCTGGGGACAGCCTTGGCCCCAGGGGCTGCTGTCATCCTGACAGGGCTGCCCTCCGTTTTGGGGAGACTGGCCCAGGGCAGCCCCACCAGCACCTGGCCACAGAGCCCAGCTGGGACAAGCAAGCCCAGCCTGCTCCCTCCTCAGGGAGATGGGCTCTGGCTGAGCCTGACAGAGGGGGGCCAAGCTGGAGGACACCAAGTTGTTCCCCCACAATGTGCCTGACACCCCCATCCTGTGTTCTTCACAGCCTAAAACCCCGTGGCAGCGCTGCCTTTTGCTCCAAGAGATCCCTGGTTATTTGGGCAAACAGCTGAAGCCTGTACCCCATCACTTAAAACTGGATTTATTTAATCCCACGAGACCAAGCACGGGGAAGTTATCATGTTACAGATCTGGCCCGGATGGGAGAAGCTGGATTTAGCAAATGGTCTTGTTAATAAAGATTAAATGAAATCTTTCAGAGGTTTATCTTTTTTATGGGTGAAGATGAAGTGCGTGGTGTTAAAAGGCGTCAGGTGTTAAAAGCAGGAGGGCACACAGAAGGATAAGAGTGGGTTTATGTCTCTTGAAACTGTTTCTGCTGGAAATGCTGATCCAGGGAAAGCTGATATAGTTTCTGATTTTGTAAATCCATAACAAATAGTTTAAAAGAGTTTCAAGAGGGCACAGCAAAAAAGAGTTTGGAAACTGTTTTTTTCTCAGAACCTGAAGATGTTCTAAATATCAGAATAAACTTTTAAAATTTATATGTCCTCTATGATAAATTTTACATTTGAGAGTGCAAATCTCTTCACTTGCTTTCCCAAATTCAGACAAAACTATTTTCAAAGCCTTGACATTTTTCAAAGACCATTACAGGCATTTCTTTTACATTTGGCAGACACAAACATTTCTTAGTGCCATTCTAACTAGCAGACAAATAAAAATAATAAAGTCTATCAAACAGAAATAATAAAGTCTATCATCTCCTGCCTGATGAGGTCCTTGTTCTTTTTCCCAGTTTCATACCCGTGTGAGTCTCTGCTCTGCTGCGAAGTTGCAGGGCCATGAGACTCCCATAGCCAAGAAAGGAATATTAATTAAGCTCATTTGCAGCTAATTGCACTGGATATTATCTTGACAAATACCAGCTGGTCCTTGCTTGCTTTGCCTCCCTCCCGCTGCTGAAATGCTGGAGCCTCACCACCAGACACAGCCTGTCCTCCCATCAGCTCACCCCAAATCTGGGCTAAAACAAGCAGGAATTGGCCGACTGGCCCCTTACCTCTTGTCTCAGCCTCCGGGATGAGCTGGGCACTGGTTCAGCATCACAAAGGGCTGTGCTGGGGGGTGCTCCCCCATCCAGGAGCTGAGGCTCTGTGTGTCCCGCAGGACACCCCGGGTGTGACAGCAAGCCCTCGATGGGAGATGCTGAGCTGGTGCCACTCTTGGCAAGGAACTGGCCTACGTGTCCCGACACTGTGTGTGTGTGTGTCCCCAGGGCACGACTGATCAACAGGGCAGGGTTATCAGCAGGAGCTCGTGGCTTCAGACGTGATCTTGTCACACATATCCCCCCTCTGCACACACTTGCTCTCCCTTGGAAAAGGAAAGGTATTTGCTTACTTCCTTATCTTTGGTTTCCACAGTGACTTTGCCACCAGAGCTTTCTTTTATTTCCACTTCGATATAGGCTTCTTTCTCGTCCGGGATCCAAGCTCGCTTCTTTCCTGGAGGAGAAATGGAGGAAAGGAAAGGAGACATAATAAACGTTGAAAAGTAGAAGACCATTTGAAATTGTCAACTGAAAGCCACATGAATGCAGTTTGATAATGTGGAAGGACAGTGATTATTCCTTCCGATGTTCTTGGTCATAGGAGCTGGGATTTCTTTGCCTTCTCTGTGTTTGGCAGCTGTTTACTTTGCCGGGGTCAACTTCTAGCCTGACAAAAATCTGCTGCTTCATGAGCGCCTGCACTCAGACTGTCACGGACAAAGGACAGCGTGAGGAAGCAAAGCTCTCCTCGTCTGCCCAACCGAGAGGAGCAAGTTGGGCTCTGGAGCCCGAGCATGGCAAGCCATGGAAAAGCGGGGTGGCTGGGACGGAGAGGACACCTCGGAAATGAAACGGAGCTGGAGAAGGTTTTGATGCCCATCCCTCAGCCCTCCTGCCCCTCAGGGTCAGGGGAGATGAAGGATCACCTCCACCCACACCTCGGCAAACCAGGGGAAAGTCAAAAACAGCAAAGATCTCACTGTCCTCCAGGGTGCTGGGGGAATTCTGCAGTGCCTGTGATGCCGTGAGGGGCAGCGCAGGGAAGTGGGGAGGGATGGACTCCTCAGAGAGCCATGGCAGAGGGCTGGCTCAGGGGCTCTCAGGGCTGTGCTGGGCTCTTACCATCGAACGGGATCGTCTGAAGCTTCAGCTGCTCCGCGTAGCTCTTCCGCAGGTACGGAGCAGCCTCTCCAAACTCGCTCATGTCAGAGACGAGCAGAGACATCTTGTCTGGCTGGAGGGAGGCTTGGCAGCAGCAAAGGAGGAATGAAAGGCACCTGAGTGCTGAAATGAGGGAAGGGACAAGGAGTCAGGGCATGGGGAAAGCGCCTGCTGCTGGGTTGAGAACCAAGAGCAACACAATCACCAAACATGCTTTTCATTTTAGAGAGTGAGAGAAGACAGTGACAATGTTAGTTGATAAAAATTATATTAATGAGACAATTACTGAACACTTTCCCTTCTGCTGCTATCAACCCTGCGCTGTAAGTCCCAGCATTGCTTTGGTGTCAAAATCGCCATTCCCACTTTAGGTGAGATTGTCGATATCACCCCTTTCCTTGATAAGCTCAGCTAAAGCCTATCCCAGCTCTACAGACCTGTTGAAGCCCTGGTGCCCTGCACAAACCTCTGCAAAGATCCAGGACTGTTCTGCTGAGCGATATTGCAGGAAGATAAAAGCAAGGCTGGAGGTATTATCCCTGGGAAGACCCTTCTAGAAGGCTGTGTGGCAGCTGCTTGGAAAAGCGCTTTTATGATCATGCTTCCTAATATCCATCTAATGCAGAGCCACCCTGCAGAGCTCTGGAACGCCGCAGCCATCATGAATGGAGTCACAACTTGGCAAAACACACAGTCCTCAGCAAAAATGCTCCCGATCCAGGTCGGTCCCACCCTCCCCTGTGCCACCAGAGTCAGCCCCTGTCCTGTGGGGTCAGCCACCCTGCAGGGGTGAAGGGGGTTAGTACAGGGGACACGCGTGCACACAGACATGCTCTGTATTACTGACCTTGGTGCTAGCACTGAGTGGCTCTGTGCGTGCTGCAAAGCCCCTTTTTATTGTGTCTGTCAAGGTCAGAGTGGGAAAAGATATGTCAGAAATTCCCATGTGTCATGTCCACACAGCTCCATTGGTGCTGCTGTCCCACTGCCCGGACAGACACAAAAGGCAAACTTCACTTTTATCTCTCTGCAAATGCAGCCTGGTTATTTTTATTCCTGTATTGTCAGGCAAGTACAAAGGCAGAGCGAGAGACTCCAGCTTGGGAAGGCAGCACAGCTCTCCCAGCCTGCACTGCCTGCTCCAGTGGGGAGCTGAGGAATGAGAGCTCTGCCAGCTCCTCCTGCACCTGAGCACTCAGTCCTGCACCATGCCAGGAGAGCTGCTGCTTGGAGGGGTGTGTGTGGCCACTGGCTTTCCCAGCTGGAACATCCCAACCTGTGGCTCAGCTCTGGGTTAGCCTCTCCCAGACAGACTGTCCAGAAGGGAAAGGACCCTGGGGCTTGCTCCTCCAAGCTCTGCTCCCAGAACTCCTTCCCTTGGCACTGGAGCTTGTTTTGTGGCTAGGCCACGTTTGTCATCTCTCAACAGAGAGGTTGCTGGGTTTGCTGCCCCGCGTTTTACCCAGACAGCACCCAAAGGTGCTGTGTACAACACAGCGATCACAGCCTGTAGCACACCTCCACCCTGGCAGCACCAGCGTGGGCTGTCCGAGATGGGAACAGGACACCCTGAGCGAGGAAAAGCCATTTAGCTGCTGGCATCCAAAGCGCAGTGAGGCTTCTGCTCTGGAGAACCACAGCCCGTGACTGCAGAGTTTGATATTCCCCATCCATACCATTCAGACCCCAAAGCAACTTGGGGCTGCTGGGGGAAACTGAGGTAGGGAGTAGTTCAGGATCAGCTGTGCAGTGCTGTGCCCAGGCTGGATGTGGCACAGCCTCTGTCACAGCCAGAATAGCAGCACCGGAGGCTGCTTTGGGTGTGTGGCTTCAGCCTGGGCACACAGCCCAGGTTGCAGAGAGACTTTTGCAGCCCCAGCACCTGCCCTCAATCCCAGCCCCAGCCATGGTCAGTCTTTCCATGCAGCACACAGATTTGCTGCTACACCCCCCAGTCTGCGTTCCCAGTGCTGTCATCTCTGCACCCCTCCGACAGAAAGGTCCCCTGCCCTCCCACCCTGCTCTGGAGTGAAGTCTGGGAGATTCATGGGCTGGAGGAGGGCTCCAGACCCATCCCCTGTGGCTCAAGCCCCGGCAGGGAGGATGGCTGGGGTCGGGGATGGGTTGGTGTTACCTTCACTGGCTGACAGTGCAACGGCAGCTCTTTGCACGGTGCCAGACTCCCCATGAACTGAAATGCTGCCATGGGGAACCGGGAGCATGAACAAGGATTTTGGGGACATCAGGATAAAATGGGGTGCAGGGCCCCATCTCCATGTGCCATGTGGGCACTTCTCAGCAGGTTAGTGTTCAGGGGTGCAGCTCCTCACCTGGATTTGGGAGCAGCTGGTGCAGAGCTGCAAATCTCCTGGAGAGACCATGGGGACACCCAGTCCTGAGGTTCTTCTAGACCACGGCTTGACAGAGGTGCTCAATCTTGTCAAGATGGCCTGCCAGCATCCTGAAGAGCCACAGCCACCTCAGGTGGACCTCTGAGGTTACGCTGGTGGTCTTCTGCCTCTCTGTCCTGGGCTGGGAGTCAGGTTTCCACCCACTCCCTGGAGAGACCCGAGGCTTCGGCGGGTCCTGTGCCAAGTACCTTTGCCACAAGCGCCCTGGCAGTGGGCTGAGCCCTTGGCCCAGACCAGCCAGCTGGCCCAGCCTCACACATTCTTCTCAGGCCATGTACTCGCCCCACACTCTGCTCACCCCCTCCCCTGCCTTATCTTTAAAGCAATTTTATTTTCGGAGATTCCTCCTGCAGTTCCTTCTGTTCGCCCTGGTTTCTCTCCCTCTTTGAAGAGGTTCCAGCAGGGTCCATCAAAGGCTGAGCAGAGCTGTAGAAGAGGAAATGTGGAATGGTCACTCCAGCAGCTGCTGAAGGGCTCTTCTGCCAGGTTTGGGTGTTTTTGGCGCTGGTGTTTGTGATGTGGTTTTCTGGGTGGTGGGGAGCTCATTCTTGTATGGCTGGCAAGGCCTGAGCTGTGTCCTGCTCAGGCAGGTGGGACAGGGCATTCCCAGTGGGGTGGTAGGATCCTATGGACCTCCCACAAAATCCCATAGGCACAACGGGGAGCTCGTGGCTTCAGCCTGAGCACAGGGGAGTTTTCTTTAGGTGGCTCTTGCCCAGAGTGAGCAGTCTGCCCAAATGATCCACCAGCCCTGCATGCCCATCCTCAGCAGTGGGATCATCCCTGACCACTGAGACACCCCTGTTCTTCCTCCCGGGCTCTGTGCACGGTGCTGGTGTCCCATGATCTGATGGAAAAGGATGAGGCTCCTCAGCCGAATCCCCAAGGGCTGGACAAGCCTCTCCCCATGGGACAGGACACCACCAGCACCAGACAGCAGAGCTGCCCCTTCAGTGAGTGTTTTGTGGTCACACAGCTCCTGCCCAGCCCTGGAGAGCCAGGAGGGTGCCAGGGGCTCAGCCACCCTCTCCAGAGAAATCCCCTGGCTGCGCTCTGACCCCCAGGAGGAATGTTTCCCATTAGCAGGCGCTGATAAGCGGCAGGAAGGAGAATTACTCTCCGTGTCGGGCAGTTTGCTAGAGGTTTCCACACTTACCATATCCCTGCTATCAGCTCCCTGAAATGCACTGGAGGGGGGTGCAAAGGCGGCTGATTAGATAAAGACAATCTGCAGAGGGACTATTTCAGGCATATTTCCATGGAGTGAGAATGTCTGCTTGCAGTGAGGCAGGAGGTGACAGGCCAGTGCTGCCAGACTGGTCACATCTTGCTTGGCTGTGCACGGCCCCCTCCAAAGCAAACGCCCCAGCCCTGTCCCCCCAGGGTGACAGAGACAGCAGCCACCAGCCCAGCACAGCTCTCCATGCCCCCTCCAAGTGAGCAGCAATGCTGCTGCTGGGATCCCGAAGTTGAGGTGCTCCTGTGGGATTTAGGATGGGATGAGCACCGAATCCCCTCATCTCACAGCTCCCTGGGTGTGAGTACTGCCTGGATGTCCCACCCAGGGGACAGTGCTGGACCCACCCTGAGCTGGCTGTCCTTTGGCTGGGGGTGAAGTGATGCCTCTCTAACCCTTCATGAACACACACAAAGCTGCTGCTGCCATGAGCACCCTCAGGCAGGGTTCACCTTGCCATGCACGAGCCTTGGGTAGCACAGGCGTGTTGGTGGCTGGCCCTCCATGTAGGAAGCTTCCAAAATGAGTATCAGGAATGAGAAAGTACCTGGAAGGGACATGGCATGAGAAATTTGTGTCCAGAGTTAGCAAGCAAGGTAACACGCAGGCACAGAGAGACTGAGGTCACCTGGAGGCTGGGTAAAGTCGAGAGGTTTTGTTTGTTTGCCTGGAGTTTTCCAGATTGGAGGTCCAAGGGGTTTTCTCCTGGGGATTTCCATGATAAAGCATCTGAGAAGGAATGAAAGTTGTACTGAACACTGCAAAATTACAGGAATGTAACCTTTGGTGAAGATGCTTGAGGTTTTGGCAATGCATTTCAAAACAATGAGAGTAAAGAGAATCTTACTCTGTTCATCTGAATACTTAATAGCACCTTAATTGCAGCTGGCCTGCCAGGACAGACCCTGGAACACTGCAGCCTTTGGAAGTATGACCAACTGCTGCCTTTGAGGCTGCAAGGGAGGGGCAGAGGCTGACCAGACCAGAGCTAGGCTGCGGTTCTGACACTCTGTGGGCACAGTCTGCCCCTGCAGCACCCCAGCTGCTCTGGTTTCGCACCAGTTTTCATCTGCTGTGAGATTTGGGGGAAGATTTGGGAGCTTTTAAGAGGAGGTTGGGTGGGTGTTGTCCTGTACAGACTCACCAAGGCCACACAACCAGCTGCCTGCAGAGCATCAGGCCCTGGGACGATCCCATTCCAGCCCCCTGCTCTCTCCATCCCCCATCTCTCATTCCTGCTCATCTCTCTCTCACTCCATGGGAAGCCTCCCCCCTGCTCTGGGTCATCAAGCCTCAGATGAGATCAAGCTCGGTCCGTCTCATGGCAGGGGACAATTGTTCAAGGTGGAGTGGCAATGGACAAGGGTGTTCTTCATGGGATATGCTCAGCTTGGATCTTTCCTAAAACCCAGGATGAGGCAATATTCCTCACATCATAGCAGGAGACCTCACCTCACTATGGCACATTAGACATGGTGGGCTTTTCAGTCTCAAAACCACAGTGGATGTCTGGCTCCAGGTACCCAGCCTCCAGTCTGGACTGCAGACAGCAGCTTTCCCCTACAAGCTGTCCCCTGTTCCTAAACAAGGCTCTGTCCCATGGCTTTTGGGCTCAGGGGTGTCCTGAGAGCCCCAGCACAGCAGCTGAGCTGGACACACACTCACAGTCTGTGTCTGTGGGTGTGGTAAGAGAAATAACCCTCCCTAGAACTCTGCAACTTTCTCCTGAGAGGGATTGGAGAGGCAGTCATGGATCTCTGCTCTCTGTGACGGGGACAGGACCCCAGGGAAGGGCTGAAGCTGTGTCAGGGGAGTGGCAACCTGGAGATCAGGGCAAGGTTCTTCCCCCAGAGGGTGCTGGGCACTGCCCAAGCTCCCCAGGGAATGGGCACAGCCCCAGAGCTCCAGGAGTGTTTGGACAGTGCTCTCAGGGATGCCCAGGGTGGGATTGTTGGGGTGTCTGTGCAGGGCCAGGAGTCTGTTTGATGAACCCAGTGTGTCCCTTCCAACTCAGGACATTCTCAGGGTGATTCTAAAAGCTCCCCCAGCAAGTAAGCCCTGCTGTTGGTGAGGATCTGGTCCCAGGGACCAGCTGCTGAGTCCCTGCCCATCCAGCCCTGGGGCTGTGCCTGCAGGGACCTGCTCCCCACGGGCACAAGGGCATCAGCATCCGTGGCTGGTCCCCACCTGGGCGCTGCAGAGGCATGGGCACAGCTCAGGGAAGCAAAGGTGCAGCCCAGCACATCAGCTGCGTTTGCCACCAGCCAGTCCTGCTGCCCCGGGCACAGCCAGGCTCGGGTTATTTATACCTCACTCCACGGCCACTTCACGGCGCAGAAAGGTCTGCTGGAAACGCCAAGGAAGTGAAATTACTTTGGGGAAGAAATGACACTACCCAATTATAAATAAACCCGGGTTTCATTGATCTTTTAGATGCTCTCTTGGCAGAGAGTCCAATGTCACCGCTCCAGCAATGCAGACAATACTCGGGCATTGTTTTATTCTCAGTTACAGGGAAAAGGACAGCACCAGCTGCCGTTCTATCTTTAGCCCATGAGAGCACCCTTCAATTGTTCTGCACTTCAAACAATAGCCAAACGTGGGGGGGAGGAGGATTGCTGGCTTTACCAGACCATTTTGCATGGAAATACAGCCTTAGAGACAATAGATTTCTGTCACACCCCGGCTGAAGCTGGTGTTTATACCACAGGGAACCCAGGGTTCCAGAAATCTGTCTTGTTTTTCTTGTGGATGATGGGCCAGCAAGAGGTTTGGCTCCCCGAGGAGACCTCTGAACTCTCTTCCATGAAAATAGCCCTATTGTTCTGTCTTTATGTGTCTGGTGCTGGGCATCACATCATCCCCTCCTCCCGTGCTCAAGTGGGCAGGCTTTGGTACTTCTCTATTGCAAACACTGCATTGATGCCCAAATATCCTGAGGTACAAACCTCAGACTGGGCTAAATTGATTTCTCTGCAGCTGGAAAACCAAAGGAGAACTGGGATTTGGGGTTTTTTCTCATGAGAGGGTACCAGGGCAGCGAGTGCGCGAGCGATGAGCAGCTCCTTGGAGGCGTGGAGGGGCAGCCAGCACCCAGCTCTGCACCCTCCGGCAGCTGCAGGGTATCAAATGCCCCTGCAAAGCCCGGCAGTGGTGTGGGCAAAGGAACTGCTGCCTCTCTGACGGCCCTGAGAGTGCCCTCGGTGCCCAGCTGCCCCTGCCCCGCACGGCTGGGGGAGCTGGGCTGTGCCATGGGCATCCCGGTGCGGGATGCGGCTGCCCGGGGATGTACCTGCGGCGTTCACGTGTCAGGCTGGGATGTGTGAGGAGAGCAGGGTCATGGCACAACTATTTCTTCCCCCACCCCGTTGTGGCTGATGTTGTCTCGGGTTTCAATTGTCTGAGCGCAGGGCAGCCTTTGAAAGGGGATGCGACAGCCCAAAGCCACAAAGCCCATCTTTGAAGGCTCTTTAACAGGGAGAGGAGAGGTTTACAAATACAAAGCGCTTTTCTTTAAACTTTGCGGGACTCTATTTTTAGCAAATAAAGATAATGGCCCAGTTGCTGTTGTTCATCTTTTGTTGCACGGAACATGCCAAATACTTACCATGTCTGCCATATTTTTTTGATTCAACCTCTGAGCTGCATTGCAGCTCTCTGACCCTGTAGCAGAGATTATGGGCAATCTGCACATACAAATCCTCCCCGGGCTCCTGGGTTACTCTGAAAAAAAATCTCATTCTCCAGACTGAATTGGGAAAAGAGACAGAAAAGGCAAGTCACAGCTCTCTATAAAAAGTCTTCTCCCATTCTGAGCAGCGTACATTCATTCCAGGAACTCCCAAGGAAAGGGTGGTGCTTTGTCCCAGCTTTTTGCAATGAACTTGGACCATTTTTGCAATGTTTTGTTTAGAAACTGAAGCTTTTTATGCCTTTTCTCAGACTCTCAGAGCAAACAGCAATTAGGAGAGACTCAGGGCCCTGACAGGACTGAGGACTGAGAAGCAAAATGCTTCTGTTTGAGAAAACTTTGTCCTTCTGCATCCTTATTAAAACCCTAAGATTTTGTTCCTCACTTTCATCCCTTGATCAGCACATGGGCAAACAGCCCTAGCCCCATGGTGGGGTGTGAGCTGGATCTTGGCCCAGGACAGTTTTCCAATGAGATAAAACTGGATTACCAGTCCACTCCCAAATTCACAGTCTGGATCTGTATTCATTAAAGTGTGAATCCATAGTTACTGACGGATGGAGCAGCAGAGGGGAAAAAGAAAGAGTAGGATTCCTGTGTCCAGAAAACAAACAAGGTGTGTGTTCATAGAATCATCAAACAGTTTGGATTGAGAGGGACCTTAAAGCTCATCTCGTTCCATGTCCGTGCCCCTTCCGCTATCCCAGGGTGCTCCAAGCCCTGTCCAACCTGGCCTGGAACACATCCAGGGGTCCAGGGGCAGCCACAACTTCTCTGGGCACCTGTGCCAGGGCCTCCCACCCTCACAGGGAGGAATTCCTTCCCAATATCCCCTCTAACCCTGCTCTCTGGCAGTGGGAAGCCATTTTCCCTCGTCCTGTCCCTCCATCTCTTGTTCAAAGTCCCTCTTCAGCTCTCCTGAGCCCCTTTAGGCACTGGAAGGGGCTCTAAGGTCTCCCCAGAACCTTCTCTTCTCCAGTCTGAACCCCCCCAGCTCTCCCAGCCTGGCTCCAGAGCAGAGCTGCTCCAGCCCTTGGAACATCTCCATGACCCTGCTCCAACAGGTCACTGAGAGCTATAACTACAGAGCTTCGTTTTGGTGGCAGATCCCTAGGAACAGAGCTAAGAGGCTTGAAATGACCTGGACAACTCCTGGCACTCGTAATAGGAGAAAGAGTCAGTCACGTCCCAGCCTGTCCAGCAGTAAGGAACTCTCTGTGGAGGGTGACCAAAGGCAAATGGAACAACAGACATTGTCCAGCTTGCTGGAGGCATGTGCCAGGGTCAGGGCAGCCTTTGCACCTCCTCTTAGTGCATCCCACTGCGAGGTGCCCTCCTGGAATTCTCCCTTGCTGCCCAGGGTGTTATCCTTAACCCACCCACAGCCTCTCTGCAGGTTAGATGGGTCACGAACCCTCCTATACAGACAGGTTTGGGGCAAAGGGTTTTCTGCGGGGCTCGGCACTGGTGCAGTGACAGACTTGGTGCTGCTTTTGCTGCTGGATAACAGCAGCTCTTAGGACAGCTGGGACACCCAGGCACAGGATAAAGTCATCAGCAAGTCAGTGGTCAAGTGAGGAAAGGACTCATCCATCTAGGCAGGCCAGTGACACATCCTACAGCTCGGGGACATGGTCACCAAGGAGATGGGGCGATCTCCATCCAGGGAGGTTCTTGAGGCTTGGCTAAATAAAGCCATGGCCGCTCTGTTCTTGCTCTAGGGATAGTCCCACTGGGAGCAGGAGGTTGGGTTAGAGACCAGCCACCTCTCTGACAGCGGGAAATGTCTGAGCTAATCCCTGCTGGTAGAGCAGACAGAAAAAAATAAGTATCAAATGTCAGCACCCCAGACTCAATCAAACAATTTAAAATTTCTCAGTATTGTGACTGCAGGGTCTGAGCATCATAAGTGGATTTACTCATCCCCAAAGCTGCATTAGTAAAAACTGAAGCCCAAAGATACAGATGTGAGCCTGGTGTCCAGCTGTTTTTCTCTTGGCTACACACAAGCATCACACACCCATCTCCTCACCAGTCATTGATGGTTTCAAACATTTCTAACACAATTCCAAAGGCTGTCACAGGCTGAGCAGAGTTAATGAGGGGCCTGCTGCCGTGCTCTCTCTCAGGACTGGGCACGAGTTATCCATAACATCTTATTAACAAAACTGCAAAACCGTTGAAGAAGCTGTGGGCAAAGCGGCAAGGCGGGCAGGGAGTAGGAGTGCGAGCAGGAGGGTTTTGGTGCTGGAGCAGTGGCAGGAGCAGGGAGCCCCGGGGTCGGTGTGGGATCCGCAGCGGGCAGTGGCGCGGGAACGGCACGGAAAGGCTGCGGAGCCGGAGCAGGGCGAGGCGCAGGAAGGCGCTGGGTGCGCATCCCTTGGCTCTGGCGCTGTAGGGAACGAAAGTTGTGCCGGGGCTGCGGGCAGGGGAGCGGGGCAGCGCAGCGGGTGGCAGGGCTGGCACTGCCGCAGCCCCTCGGAGCTCCACACGGAGCGGCCCCGGAGCCCCGAGCGCCGGCCGAGCCCCGCTGCCCCANCCGTCCCGGCCGTGCCCGGGGAGCGCGGGGCTCTGGGGGCAGCTGCCCAGCCAGGGGCTGAGCTTGGGCACCTCTTGGGCCACGGGCTGCTTGCGGAGTGGCCTCGGCTCCTGCGGGAGCCCCGGCCCTGCAGCCGCAGCCCTGGCCCTGCAGCATCGCATCCGCCGGCACTGTGTGCCCGCAGCAGCGCTCCCACAGCAGCCCTGCAGCCACCTCCAGGCACCCGCACCCACCGGCAGCGGCACCCACGGGGCCCAAAGCCCCCCGGGCCCTGCCCAGCACAGCCTGCGCTGCCCCTCCAGCCGTCACCCGAGCACAGGGGCACAGGGCCAGCAGCCGCTGCAGGCCAGCAGCAGAATCCGGGCAGGACGAGGATCCCCTCGCTGGCCTTTGGGCTCCTGAGCACTCCGGGCACAGGCCAATGCAGGGGGAAGCAAAGGCCGCAGCCTTTGGAGGCTCCAAGCCTTAACCATCAGCCCCTGCAGCTGCAAAAGCTGCTCCCCACATCGTGGCTCCAGCAATTCCCAAGGCTCTCATGGCCTCCAGAGCATGAACGGGGATTTTGCATCCCTGTGGCCTGATGCCGGCTCTCGGCCCAGGAGCCCCTTTGGCTCCAGCAAGGAAGGGTGGCAGAAGGTTTCCTGCCTGCTCTGGTGGCATCGCTGCAGGGGCTGCTCCTGTCAGAGCCCCTCTCTGCTGGTGACAGCTTTGCTCTTGGGGACACGGCTCTGCCCCAGCCCAGGAACACGAGCAGTGCCCAGTGCTGGCAGTGGCATCATGGGACCCCCTGGTCACAGGGACCCCCAGCCCCAGGGTGGCTGTGCCAGCACCCCCAGGGACCTCCAGCCCCAGGAACCTGGAGCAAGTGGAAAGCACAGCTCTGCAAACACTGCCTGTGCCCAAAGGAATTGCAAAGAGACCCAGGCTGTGACAAACAAAGAAAATTTATTTACAGAAGAGCAGTAAAAACAATAGATGTATGTACATGATAAGAATCTTTATAACAACAACAATCTATAGAACATATTTACATGGGTGTCTAAGAAATAACAATCTTCAAAATGTATTTACATAAGGGTCAAAGAAATAACAATCTTCCAAACATGTTTACAGAAGGGTCTATGAAATAACAATCTTAATAATATATTTACAGGGAACTATCAAAGAAAAACATATAAAACTTTATGTACAAAATGAAGATTTCTGCAATTGCCATATCTGTCAGTCCTGGAAGAGGAGAAAGCAGCACGGTCACTCCAGCCCAGCCCTGAGGGCTGTGCCCTGTGCCCCCAGGCTGTCACACGCTGGCACAGCAGCACTCTGCTACCAGCGCTGAGCACTGGGAAGGGCAGGAAGGGTGGGAAGTTGTAATCCAAGCCATAGACTATAACATGTTGTATTCTTCTTATGGAAAGATTTGTCAGCTCTACAAAGGTAAAAAAGAAAAAAAAAAACTTAAGAAAGAAAAGAAAAAGAAAAAAGAACGAGAAAAAGAAAAAAGGAAAAGAGAAAGAAGAAAAAGGAAAAGGGAAAAGGGAAAAGGGAAAAGGGAAAGGAAAAGGAAAAGGAAAAGGAAAAGGAAAAGGAAAAGGAAAAGGAAAAGGAAAAGGAAAAGGAAAAGGAAAAGGAAAAGAAGGAACTACAGCCCAATAAGTGCTCTTAAATACAATGTATGACACCTTAGGGCAAAGCAAAGGTCAGAACTTTATTTGTGTTATTGAATGCCAGGACAACAAACCAATTTACCAGACAAACATAGATTTCACCCAGTTTTATGTTACGTGAATTCCAGCTACTCTAAACAATACTGACTCATTGGAAGCAGAATCATGAAACTGGGTCTCTCACATGTCAGTTAAGTGATCTGAATGTACTGTTGAACAGAAGATTGTATTCTTCTCATTATTTGATAGGAAGACGCATGAAATTTTTTAATTGCATAGATGACTTTCTTTTCAACTTCACTATAACTATTCCTAAACCCTTAAAACCAAAGAAGGGAGATGAAAGCTGTGAATATTGTAACAGACTCATCACAGGTGGATATGAGCCCAAAGATTTGATCACAGGTGGATAAGCTGACATTTGTGGAGTCTTTACACACGCCCTAAACACCAATAGTGTACTGGAGAGGAATGAGACAGTAATAGAAGCAGTGCAACCCCAAAAGCATTTGAATTGGATAAAATCTCTTTTCTGCTAAAACATTATTTTACTCAACAAAAATTGTGAGTAATATTGATTCTGACTTCTTATGGAGCAGATACTCGAATATACTCGAAAAAAACCCAATTCCAATGTTCTTGCTTTAAAAACACAACAGAAAAATCTCTATTTTCTGTTTGATTTCAGCGATATGCATAAGGCCTTTGAATATATGACAATAATCCTTTTCCTCTCAAGTTAGAGTACACTCACCTAAATGTTAGTATGCATACTAAGGTTGTCTATAAGATGTTTTAATGAGTCCTTCCATCTTGCTTCAATATAGGGAAGTGTTTGTAGTCATAATGAAAACTGGAGGTAGTTACACAGTGCTATATGTCAGAATCAGACTAGTAAAAATAAAGAAGGCAATCCTATTTTATTGAAACCAAACTAAACTACTTTGACTTCATTGTTCACAATATCAGAGAATTATGCTTCTGCTTCTGTAACAGTTGCATTTTAGTATTGATTTCTTAAGCCAAAGTTGTTGATACTTATTCACCCTCTATCCACTTTCCATCAGTGGAAAGTGGAAAATGTGGTGGGAGCTGGGCCCCAGGCACTGGGATGGGGCTGGCATGGCCCAAGGCAAGCGCAGGGCAGGCTGGGGGTGGTGCTTGTGTCCCCAGAATCCAGGGCCCATCCGGGGCACCGTGTCCCTGAGCGGGGCCAGCCAGCCCAGCCCCAGGCTGGTGGCAGGGGACCCACTCTGCCTGTGGGCAGAGCATGGTGAGTACCTGCCTGTCCTGCTACTGGGGCTCCATCCTCATCCCAGCACCATGGGCTCCTCTCCATCCTCCTCATCCACTTCCATCTCCTCGATGTCATCCTGCACATCAATCTCCATCTCCTCAACAAACTCTTCCACATCCACCTCCATCATTTCTTCATTATCTACCACTATATCTACTTCTGTCTCCTCTTCCATCCTCTTCATCTCAGGTTGCATCAGGGAACACAACCTCAGAGTGGGGTCCCTGTCCCACACCATCCCCACAGGACTCTGTCCCCCCGGGCAGTCAGGGGGTGATGAGCTCCATGGAACGGCACTGCACGTTCACTGGGACAGAAGTGCACATCCTGCTGGGAGTGCTGCAGACAGCAGGAAAAGTCCAGACAGCAGGTAGAGCCCAGGATTGATGGGCTCATCAGGGAGCAGGTGACAAGTGACCGCTGGCAGCAGGTGAAGGGTGCATTGTGCTGTTTTCCAGCTCCTGCCAGTGCCATTTCGAACACTGTGGGAGCTGTGATATCACCAGAGTTCCAGGGCCACTCCACGGTGGTGGACAGGGATCACAGAATGATCAAATCCTTGAATGATTTCAGTTGGAAGGGCCCTAAAGATCATCTGGCTTCAACCTGAGTAACCCCCTTCCTGACTAGGATCCTCTGGGCCCTGTCCAATCTGCACTTCAATGTTCCCAGGGATGGGGCATCCACAGCCTCTCTGCACAGCCTGGGCCAGGGCCCACCACCCTCACAGTAAAGAAGTGACATCAAATCTAAACCTATTCTCTTTTCGTTTGTTCCCATTCCCCCCTGTCCTGTCACTGCAGTTCCTGAGGAAGAGTCGCTCTCCCGCTTCCCTGTAGCCCTTCACACCCTGGAAATGTGCTGCTTTTGCTCTCTTGGCTGCACATGGGCATCACAGTCCCATCTCCTCACCAGCCATCCATGGCTTCAAACGTTCCTAACACAGGACACAGAATAACTCTGGCCCTGCTGCTTTTTTTGGAGCCTCAGAGTTCTATCATAAATGTGCTCTGAAAATGCTCAAGCCCTTCTGTTACTCCAGTGGATACACAAATGTTTGCCTTGTGCTGACAACAAATCTTTTTTCTTTTTACACTGTTGTGTTGGAAGTACCAACATAGGGTTGGCTGTCCACTTATTCAGAGGGCAGAGAAAGTTAGGACTGACAGTTCCTTTGTGTATTTAAACAAAAAAAGTAGAAATTACCTGCTTGGGTTTGATTTATTTACATCTAAATTTTAACTGTTCGTACTAGAGAAATTACCCTCTCAATTTCCCACACTGCTATTTCAAGACTTATTGCTGGGAAATGAATGTCCTGCAAGTACATGAAACAGTTCTGAAATCCAAGATTCACAGGGGTCCACAGGTGAGGAGGCCCAGGAGAGTCCCAGCCTGGGCTCTGTGTGACACAAGGGTAGAGAGCAGCTCTGTCCCGAGGAACTGCAAAGGACAGAGGGAGCGCAAATCCACCGTGATGGGGGTAGAAAAATCTCGGCTTGTGCTGTGTCCCAGGGCACCCCAGAGACTGCTGAGCCCCTGGGAGTACCTCCCTGCCTTGGCACGCGGCCAGGGCCATCCCCTGGGGGATGCTGGGGACAATCAGGATGCTGCTCCCTGGGGACAACCGGGAGCACTCAACAGCTCCATGGAACAACACGGGACATCAGCTACGGCGCTGCATCGAGGCACCGTCAATCCGCCCCTTCCCAGGCCCTGTCAGTGCAGCGCAGCAAAGACATGTGGGTGAGGAAAAGGTTGAAGAAATGGAAATCATAAAGGTATTTCAAATTGCTTTCCCTTCCTAAGGCAGGTTTGCATTTCCTCTGTCTCCCCCTGCCTGCCAGGGGTGACCTTCAGCTCCCACGAGGGCAGCAGATAATGCAGCTCCAGTGCATGGTGCCACTGGGTTAACACTGAGAGGTTTTCACGGAATCACAGAATCGCTAAGTTGGAAAGGGCCTGAGGTCACTGCGCCCACCATTTCCATGGCTTTGGGCTCCCGGCAGCTGTGCCCCGAGCAGCCCCCGCATGCAGCGCTCGGATTTCATGAGCTGCATCCCCACCCGCAGCCGAGCAGCCCCAGCGCGCTTGTCGCCCGCTTGATGTCGCGACATGACGTCACACTCCCGTGACGCGGCCCGGCGCGTGCGCGCTGCGCGCTCCCGACGCGGCTCCTCCTCCTCCCGTCCCCGCTGCGCGGCGCCGCGCACGGGCTGCGTTTCCCCCGCGCTGATTGGTCCGTTCTGCTGCCAATCCAGGCGAGGGGCGGGGCGAGGGGCGCGGCCCGTCCAATCGCAGCGCGGTCCGCAACGCCCGCACCGAGTGGCCGGAGCGCGTCCGGGCGGCGGAAGCGGAGGCTCCGGGACGGACCGGGGGACAGGGTCAGTGAGGGGCTAGGGACCGGGAGGGACCGCGGTCAGTGAGGGGCTAGGCACGGGGAGGACCTGGAGGGGCCGGGGTGAGTGGCGGTCTGGTGGCCGGGGAGGGACCGGCAGCGTCGGAGAGGGCGAAGGGTCGGGGACCGCGCGTCGGGGAGGGACCGGGGGGTCATGGGTCAGTGAGAGC